>CAJUYI010007147.1:0-12543 GCA_910591695.1 Galerucella pusilla
CTTACTATGGATCTACATCAAGTAAAAGCCTCATCTATTCAATTTTAAATAAAGTTACTTTTGAAAATCAAAATTATTTGACAGTTGTCAAATTAATTGTCACTTAATAGATCTGTTCGCCTGCAATAAAAGTGTAGCACTGAGCTATATAATTTTGAAAAATTCCTGTCTATCTGTGAAAAAAATGCGTGTAAAATTGCTAAATTTGGGACTATCTATTTATATTGCATTTGTATACTGCAAGAAGCATTAAAATATAATTAAAATAAATAAAATCGTATAGCTCAGTGCTACACTTTTATTGCAGGGAACAGGCCTAATATAATTAATTTCAGAAATGTCAACTAGGTATTGTGCGAATGTTGCATTCCTATTGGCTTAAAAATCTGTATCATAATGAATATCATCATGATACAGGTTTAAGTCTTTTAATGAGTATATCATAAAACAGGAGTAGAAAAAAATAATTATGATCCAGGTCTGGTTTGAGAAAAATTTGCAAAATTCGATCATCTCCAAAACAACACCCTGTATATCAAAAATTTTTAATTCCAATAGAATATTCGAAGAGAACAGAAAAAATAGAGCGGCACCAAAATATTTTTCGAAGTGCACATCCCCTTTTACTGCTTAACTTTTAATGTCAAAGTTATTTAATAACTTTAGAAACACCCTGTAGATTTCTTTCATTTTTGATAGGTGTAAGTTACATAAGCATCAAAATCTTATGATGTAACAAAAACAATTATAATCCAGGTTCGGGTTAAGAAAAAAAAATATTTCATAAAGATTTTTATAAATCAATAGTTTATTCCAAAAGAACAGAATAAATTGAGCTACACGAAATGTCAAATTATTTATAATAACTGTTCGAAATGTCCACCATATTGTTCTATGCATTAACGAGCTCTTTTTAAGATGTTTTGTGTTGCTCGTCTTATCATTAATGGATTTGCCCTGATTTCCTCGCAAGCATCCTCAATTTTTTGAATGAGATCTTTCAAGCTGTTTATCTCAGTAGATTATACTTTGGCTTCCAGATATCCCCAAATATGATAGTCCACTGGGTTAAAATCCGGCGACCTGCAAGGCCAATTATTGGGCCCGCCCCTGTCTATCCACATATATCTAAAATTCTTGTCTAGAAAATTTCGCACAATTACCCTAAAGTGACGCGATGCACCATCGTGCTGGAAGTACATTCCTCATTTTCTAATAGTGCTGGTAACATATTCAGCAAAAAAGCTAAATAGTCGTCCCCTGTTAATGTACGGGTTAGGACATATGGTCCAATAAAGTGATTATCTAAAACTCCACACCAAACGTTAACCGAAAACCTATTCTGCGAATGTTTTGTCTTGTAGCAAAAGGATTTTCATAATCCCAAACATGGGAATTTCGTAGATTGTAAACCCCATCCCTTGTAAATGTGGCCTCATCAGTGAATAGGCACCTGCTAACTATTCTTCTCCTTCTAAGTATCCACCGACTAAAGTCTAATCGCGGTTCCAAATCACGTGGTTATAGTCTTTGATCCTGTTGAACATGATAAGGGTAAAAGCTACATTATTTGAATCTCCTCCAAGCGGTAGTATTTAATACGTGGCCAATCCTTCTTGTACTGATTGTTAGGTTGTTGTCAACCATACCTGGAACAAAATAAAATTATGGCACTGGAGGAAACTAACTTAGTATCACATATTAATGTATTAATGTAATGAACAAAAGGGAAATTTCTTTCACCATAATCATTGGTAGTCGCTGTAGGAAATCTACCATGTTGCCGACTGAAATCAAATACTCTCGCAAATGTCTGGTAATGAGGAGTGCGACGATTAGGAATTATTCAAAATGATCTAAATTATTTCGTGAGAAATTTACTAACAACAAACGATTAACTACCAATAACAAACCGAACTGTCAAAGTTTTCCGTACTTCAACAGTCTACTCCTATTTGATAATTTTCCTGTTTCTTTAGAATATTAGACCTACTTGATAATTGTTAATGATTTTGACTTGAATATTTCAGTAAGTGTGCACTTCGAAGAACATTTCCGTGTAACTCAATTTTTTCTGTTCTTTTGGAATAAACTATTGATTTATAAAAATCTTGATAAAATATTATTTTCTTCTTAACCCGAACCTGGATGTAACTGTAACATGATAAAATTTTGATGCTTATGTAACTTACACCTACCAAAAATGAAATAAATCTATAGGGTGGTTCTAAAGTTATTACGAACGAAAATGTCAATGATGCATTTAAATAACTTTGACATTAAAAGTTAAGCAGTAAAACGGGATGTGCATTTCGAAAAATATTTTGGTGCCGCTCTATTTTTTTTGTTCTCTTCGAATTGAACTAAATGAATAAAACACCCTGTATATCTGTTAATGATTATGTCAGATCAATTAACCAAGGCTATTTGGAACCACCAAAGTGTCCTCTACTTGCAGTTAACCTATGGTGGTTTAACTATGAAACACCCTGTATAAACAGTAAAGAACTAAACAGAATAAAATACTTGCAGAGGGCTAATACACGAACTGAATACAAATTCGAATATGAATGCAATGCAACAGATGTCAGATGAAAGTTAAAGGACGTTCATAAATCACAATTGTTAACCAAAATCAACCAAAAGTTCCTAATAATAACATTGATGCCAAACTTTCTTCACTCAAATTGAAGTACATTACTTGAGTAATGACTGTAGATATGAGAAGTCGCCTCGAGCTAAACTCAAACTGAGTTGAGTTTGAGTATGAGTGACCCTCAAGTGTCGACTGAATATCACCCTTATGGACACATATTCAGACACTTCTCATTTCCATGTAAATAGATTACAATATTTTTAGATAACGCAGAATAATAATTATTCTAACGCCTCATTAAGTTTTTGAAAATATTTTCCGAAGACATTGATCGTTCAACTATGAAGCAACAACTACTTCCCGGGCAATAGGCCCCGACGGATATTGAATTACACTTCAAAGTCAAACATACATAACAAACATAACTTTTAGACCGGTTTCGACGTATTTGGTGTGTCTTCAGTCCGTGATTAGGCTTTAAGCTCGCAGTAAGTAGGTATTTAAAGATGACAGTAGCTCACTAAGTTTTTGTCGATTTTATTCGATTTCCAATATAAATATAATATGTGGCGTGGAAAAAAAATCTTTCATACGCCTTAGGCAAAGTGACACTTTGTAGTTTCGTAAATTGTGGGAAAATAACTATTTTACCATAGCAGTCGTAGAAAATAGCTATTAGTGTATCAAGAGGAGAAATTAGTAAAGACTTTCTGCTCGAAATACACACAAGATTTTTTCTACGATCACACCAAAATAAAATTAATTGCCCTTGTTTGAACTTAGCAGTTTCCAGATTGCAGTTTCGTGTACCTATGTACGTAGGCAACACTTATTACATTGTTGTCAGATATTTTTTAGATTTCGCTATTTCTCATTAAATTATTACGGAAAATACTGTTGGATGCTTTAACATATTAGAAAATCAACTGAAATATTTATTCATTCTACAGTTTATATTAAAATAACTACTAGCTCTCTTTTATCTATGAATAAAATTAGGCGTGCGCCAAAGTTACTTTCTTCTTAAGAGCGCCAATAATGTCAAATTTTGACAGCTCGCGGAAAACATCAACTTTGCGGTTAGATTTCAGTGTGCAAAAGCCTACTTTGGGTAGCAATCGTAGGAAAAATATTTATATACTTGATAAAATGCAAAAAATTAATATATTATATTATATTATAAAACAGTAACAAATTTCAGTAAAGGCCCAAACACGTCGACCAAACGTGAAATGTACAAATAAACTAACACTGAATTATAGAATTATAAGAAAATACTGCCGTGGTCAACTGACGTTGGTTGTTTTTGATATTTCTCACTGTGACAAAGGCTGTTTTTGCTATTTTCCTGTATCTTTAAACCACTAGAAATATCTTACTTCGGTAGGTAGTTTATATCCAAACAAAGTTTATGTATAGTTCTGCTTAGCTGGCGCCAAAAATTAAAATTCCCTGAAAATATGACATTGGCTGTTTTTGATAAAAACCGCTCAATTATTTTCATACTTAGTATTTTGATTATCAAATTTTCATTTTTCAAGGTTCAGACAACATACGAAGAGCTAGCTCAAGAGGACTTATCCCGAAGGCAAAAATTAAGACTATCAAAATCACCTTCGTTATTGTATCAGGTAAACATTTTTTTATTTACCCTATCAAATTTATTTGGATTCGGAAGCTAGTGCCAAATTTACTTGTGCTGTAAAGAGAGTTTTAAACTTCTGGAAAAATTAAACAGGATTGGTTTATTCAAAGGCTTTCATCATTCGAAACATGTCATTACAAGAGCAAGAATTAGGTTTGTTCGTAGAGCTATCACAACCGGTTGGGAACTGGACGACTCATGCGCAGATCCTCTTTGTGTGGGGTTTTCATTCACTGCGCGTGAGTGGTCCAGTTTCCAACCGTTTGCTCTACGAAGAAACCTATTATCTACGTTGTCAGCATGCCGTTGACAACGAATAATCATACAGTGTGGAAAAGCCGAATGGAATAAGTTCGATAACGAATCAATGGGGGCGTGTTCGGAAAAACGCGTGGACATGTCGATTTGTATTTTTAATGGGTGTGTCATGTGATAGTCATTTTTTCATTTTAAATGCATGGATCATTCAGAAAATGACTTTTCGAAAGAGTTGAAATACCTTGGTATTACCCTCGACAGGAAACTGACATGGAACTCTCATCTACACAGCAGAGCAAAAAGAGCATATGTGGCTTATGAGCAGTGTCGAAGGACAGTGGGACGCACATGGGGTCCGTCACCTCGTGTGGTCACCTGGATCTACACTGCAATAATAAGACCCATGTTAACGTATGGAGCAGTTGCATGGGGACCGAAGGTTCTACAAGCAACGGCCATCCAAAAATTATATCAAATACAGCAAATGGCTTGTTTAGACATCACAAGAGCCATGAGAACAACACCAACCGCAGCAATGAAACTAATTACTGGTCTGACCCCTCTGGACCTGTACGTCAAGGAGGTTGCGTTAATGGCCATGGTACGATTGCGCACGGCTAGTGTAAACCCCGAAGTAGGAGTGGGCCGATTGAGGTTAAGCCTATGGCAGGAAGCGCTCACTGCGCTACCTCTGCTGCTGGCAGCCAATGATGCAATTGAACCCAGGTTTTTGTTTAACAAACCCTACAAAATACAAATAAAACAGAACACAGAGCCAGATGCTGCAAATGCAATACGCATATATACAGATGGTTCAAAAGTGAAAGAAGGCTCAGGATGTGGAGTTTACTCGAGAGCACTAAGCCTAAAGAATAAGTGGGGAATGGGAATCAATACCAGCGTGGTTCAAACAGAACTGGCTGGTATCTCAATTGCCACAAAAAAAATCAGAAGAGGAATTTCTTACTGGTCACTGTCAACTAAGGAAACACCTCCATACTATGGGGCTAGTGGACACACCTCTATGCAGGATGTGTGAACAGGAAGATAAAACTGTCAGGCATGTATTATGCGAGTGTCCGGAGTTATTGTCAATAAGAGAGTGTGTGTTCGGTGAGTCTTGGCCTACACCTGCCGATATAAAGGAGATGTCTCCCAGTGACCTGTCCACCTTCCTGAGAAGGACAGGATGGACAATGACCTAGGAGGACAACTCCTCGGGAGGATGTACAATGGATCACATGTGGCCTAAGGGCTATGTGAGCCTATATACACTCACCCTCCCTACTCTACAGATACAGATAGTCAGAAAATTGAGTTTGGTCATGTAAGATCGATGAAAAAAATAGCTGCCAATGAAATGAAATGAAATTGTGCATTATGTTTTCACAATTCATGGGTCGGACGTTTTCTGCTTGAATAATCTCAATCAAGTTTTAGAAATATTATATCTTCCAATTCAACACAATACGGCTGGACATTAAAATGATCATATATTGTGTTTGAATTATTTCGAAGGAGATACAGCAATAGGAAAGTTACAAAAATTTATTTGTTCCTGCAGTAGCATGTCACCTTGCAGTGATGGAGATATAATTATGTTCTTGCTTGTCACAAGGCTGTAAGTGCTGCGATTTATGCTGTTACTCTGAAAAATGTCAGAATGCAGAGTGTTCAATAGCTCAATAAAATATTTAAATAAAATGGACTGTAGAAAATGAAAAATGTGAATGATTGGTTTTAAAAACTTACCAATAAAATGTTCCTAGAAAATTCCATTTCTGGCTCTTTGGGAAATGGGATAAAGGGGAAAAGGAAAATCGAGCTCTTTAAGTTATTTGTCACGTGAAAAATCACTAATGTATATTGATCGGTTTTGTGCCACAACAGTATAAAATTTTCGCCCCGCTGGCTTCAAGAATTCTCAACAACTTTCGTACAACGATTGTATTAATTACTACTGCTACTTTTTTAAATCTATTCAACAATTTTCGGAAAAAACACGGAAGCGTTGTTGCCAAATAATAATCCGTTTCAGGAAACTAAATAGGCGTAAACACAGAGAAAGATTGACCATAAACTTTCAACTTTCAACCATAATTATTATATGCTTTTTCTTTTAAAAATTAATTTATGTAAGGTTTGCATTCGTAAAATAATGATTATACGACATTACAAAAATAGCTATTTGTGTATTAAGAGCAGAAAGTAGTACTTTGGCAGTCGAGATAGAAAGTTGCCGCGCGACGCGTAAAGCCCGGTTCTGACGGTGCAATTTCGTCTCTGCAACTTGATCGCGGCGACAAAATTGCATGCAGTTTAGGTGTTTCCACCGTACAACTTATCAATGCAATCAAGTTGCACCAAAATAGACCTGGTTCTAATTTCATGCCATAAGTTGCAGCAACTTGGTAACTTTTTTAGTGACTTTTTCACGCAAACCTAAAACTTCTGTTGGTATAAGTAGATGAAATGTCAGTTACAAGATTATCTTTGTATCTGTGCTTTGTCTGTTATTGTGTATGAAGAATTAAAATTAAATAAATAAGAATGAGTCAGGATTGGGATAGAAACTCGACGAAAAACTTGATAGCAGTTTATGAAACGCAGGTAAATCTGTAAAAAACAAATCACATCAATAACAAATTAAAAAACAAAAGATTGGACTCCATAAATGAGATTAAAAAAGCTTTGTTCGAAAATGGTTATGATGTTCCCGTTGAGGAAATTAATAAAAAAATTCACCATATAAGAACCCAATTTATAACTATTTTGAATATTGGCAACAATATAGTATTTCCCTAAGAAATTGATGCAATAGTATGAACATGATATGAACGCTCATGCAACTTTGATAGGAGACGAATTGCGGCGAGAAGTTGCTGCAATTAAGTTGCCTTGATGAATTGCCCCGTCAGAACCGGGCTTAAGCAGAGCGTGGCAATCTGTCGGGACCACCAAATTACTTTCTGCTCGAAATACAGACAAGATTTGCCATTGTTTTTACATTGCAGTTTCGTGTACCTATGTATGTAGGCAACACTTATTACATGAATGTCAGATATTTTTTAGATTTCCCTATCATTTCCTCATTAAATTATTACGGAAAAAACTGTTGGATGCTTTAACATATTAGAAAATCAACTAAAATAATTCTACAGCTTAGATTAAAATATTTACTAGCTCTTTTTCATCTATAAATAAAATTAGGCGTGCGCCGAAGCTACTTTCTGCTTAAGAACGACAATAATGTCAAATTATGACAGCTCGCGGAAAACATCAACTTTGCAGTTGCTTTTCAAGGCACAAAAGACTACTTTCGATAGTGGTCGTAGAAAAAAGTATTTTGTAACACTTTACCCCACACTCCCCTTAAGAAACATTGAAATTTTTTTTGAGTACAAAAGTCGCAATGTGTTCAAAGTTTTTCCGAGAATACCTAAGTAATTTTTTGACAAGCAGTTCAAAAAATGTGAAAAAAATTGAGTGTTTGGATATCAACAAGCAGCAATCAGTATTAATAATGACGCTGCAAAGTTTAAAAAGTTTTATTAGAAGCCGAGAAATTGTTTTCGATAATTACTATTTTGAGTAATTTTCTGACCTTGAATCGTCAGTAGAAGGAAGCATTTTTCGGCAAAATTGATGATAAGTTTATTTTTGTGCAAAATTATCTGTATCTATTTGTTAGCTTCTTATTATTTATTTTGCAATTTATTTTTTAATAAAAAATTACTGAGCACTCGTACGCAAAAAAATCACTGCAATTGGTCGATTATCTCGATTTTCAATGCGTAATTTTAGGGGTGCACCGCTGCCTGATATTCTATTTTTTTTATTGGTGAACCATTTTACCTATTTAAAGCACGCCTCAGCGTGTTTAAATCGAACTTTAAAAACACGCGAGTTTTAAAGTTACCGTGGCAACATCAACAACTCGTGAAACGAAGTCTAAATCTATGGTCCAAATCATGTCTAAATGACAATTCTTCTATTATTGATCTGACAGGAGTAGTTTGTAACGTCAAAACTTTTATTCGAACAATATTTAACAATGTCAAATTATAAATTAAAATGGAAAGTGCCGTTGGTATTGTTTGAAATATTAATATTTCGATTTTTCAAATCTTAGGTAATGGTATTTAAATTAATACTATTGACATTCACAGAACTCAATAAGGTTGAACTTCCATCAATATATCAATTAGTTCATGTTTTTCTCATTTCCATGACAACGCAATGTATACATCATACATCACGAATTCAACCATTTGACATTTAGTTCCTATTTCCATCTATGATTTCCATTTCTTGTTGTTGTAGTAGTTATAGACCAGTATTTATAATTTCAAAATGCACCAATAAAAAAATAGCATAAAGTATTCGTGGATAACTGGTCTTTAGAACACTGGCTCTGTTTCGAGCACTCCGGCTTCGCCTTCGTGCTCGAAAAATCGCTCGTGTTTTAAAGACCTCAATATCCACTTATACTTTAATATACTATTATTTTGCTTAATTATTAAGAAAACATATCACCAACATAACTACATTTTCCTATTAACTATTTCCTAGCTAAGATAAGGTAGAATTTAACATTAAGAACAAGCTATATTCAATATAACGAACTTAAAAATCACAATATTTCAAATATGAGCCAAATCTCAATGTCATCACCATCACAAACAAATTATCTTAATATTTAAGTTATAGACTATGAGCCCATGGGGAAAAAAGTGTCGCGATTTGAAACAGCAGCTAACCCATTCAGAATGATAGTTTATCATGCCACCAACGGTTCCAGCATTATGGCGTACATTTTCTCTTGTGCAGAAAAGCGCAGTGGAAAACTGAACATTTTATTTTTCACCCCCTGAAACCGTGATATGAAACTGTACGCCGTTTGTTACATTTGATAGTAGAATCATAGGGGATCGGTCCAGACTCTATGCCGTTCAAAAATAGTAGTGAGGGAAATCCAAGAAAATTGTTGAAACCTCTCATTTTCTACCCTCTAAAAAGGTGATTTGAAACTGTATTTGTTTATGTAGATTATACAACATATGAATAAAGATTTGATAGTAGTGCCGTACAAAAAAGGGTGTGTGAAAAGCCGTGGGAAATTGTTTATTTTCCGAGATTTTCCTACTGAAAAAGGTCATCTGAAACTGTACGCGGCATCTACCTAGTGCAATGGGTTCCTTTTAGAAAGAAATAATAAAAAAAAAGGTAGAACGTGTCGCGGGACACACGGTAGGAACTTTAGTTCCTTTTAAGCAAAAATTATGTAATACATCTGACGTTATAGATAAACGATTTGCATATTCTTTGGTGGTTGAGTAGTAAGCATACCAGACTCTCACGCAGTAGACCCGGGTTAAATTCCCCCTGAGGAAGTTTTTTTTTATTGTTAATTTTATTCTTAAATAATTCATGAGGGAGTCCGACTGGCAACATCAACTAATAACAGCATCGTATATTTAAAAAATGAAACCGTAGCATTATACAAATTGGACATTCAAGAACTGTACGTTTACCACAAAATTAGTGAAAACATAAAATTTAATTGTAAAATGTTAAATTTGAAGTTATATTACAGTTTATAGAAATTTTTATTTTCTAGATTTTTTCTTAAGTGGGTCGTAGAAAAAATATGCTGTTCGACTCGTGTGGATTGTCCATATCGCACTTGAACGATTGAGCACTCCGCCTACGGCGTCATGCTCAAACTTCGTCCTCGTGCGATATGACCATCATATCCACACTAGTTGCACAAACTACAATTTCTTCCAAAATATGCCCTTTTACATTTAAAAACAACCTGCCAAATGTCAAATCAATGTATCCATCCATTTTAAAGTTATCGAATTAAAACATTCAAGTTTTCAAAATTTCAGCACCCTGTATTTCGAAAAGTAAATGTGCTAGACCCCTTAATCGCGCAAAAACAATTATGGAAATAATAGTAAAAATGTATCCCAACAAATTCAAGTAGATCACCAGCACTGCGAATACCAGCTTTGCATAGAATTTCAATATACCATCGGTGGTTCAGTGGTAGAATGCTCGCATTGCACGCGGGCGGCCCGGGTTCTAATCCGGGCAGGAGCATATTTATTATTATGAATCGCTGCTTCGTAAACGAGAGACAGACTAAGGAGGCCTAAGCACGCAAAAGCAAGGCACATAACGAAGCAATGTAACATAACGCAGCGTAACGTAACGCGTAACGGTCAGATGTTTTGCGTCGCGACCCCTGGTCGCTCAAACATAACCTGGCGTAAAGAACTAAAGTTCCAATAATGTACAAAAATAATAGTGTGGAAAGCACGAAAAAACATATTCCCAAAAATTCATCTACGTTTTCAACAATTTTCCTAGCTTTTCTTCACGACTATTTTTGAACGGCATAGAGTCTCGACCGATCTCCTATGGTTCTAATATCAAATGTAACAAACGGCGTACAGTTTCATATCACGGTTTCACGGGGTGAAAAAGAAAATGTTCAGTTTTCCACTGCGCTTTTCTGCACAAGAGAAAATGTACGCCATACGCTGGAACCGATGGTGGCATGATAAAATATCGTGCTGGATGGGTTTGCTGCTGTTTCAAATCCCGACACTTTTTTCCCCATGGGCTCATAGTCTATTATGTTATGTATTGATTGAGTACTTAATTTTACAATCCTAATTATCAAAATCATTTCCAAAACGTATATGTAATCAAAAGCTTCATAATTACACCCTCAGTTATTAAAATATTAGCTTTAACTATCCAAACCGTAACTATATGGGATCATTTAAAATTAGCTTGAGCCGATCGGTGAGATGATATTTATTTCTAATTAATCTTCTCATGATGAGGCAAGTACCCAGCGGGATTCCCTCTTCCACATCTCTTGTGGCTTAACCACAAATACAGACCCTTATTGGGTATGACCGGTAATTGTGTCGCTAGGGAACCTGGCTGTTGTTTGCAGCTATTTCTGTGCATAAACTCGTGTTTTAGGTTAGTATTTGAAAATATGTTTGCTCCACTTTGTGTACCTAGAGATAAGTTGTGGTCTGCAATCAACTGTTGGTCTACATAATTTATACAGAAATACAGGGTATCTTCTGTATGCTCCTTGTGATGTATTTCTTTTTGTAAATTTTTTGGGAAATCAAACCACAGTTTCTATTATATTTTTAATTCAACGTATCGGTAGTGTACCAGCTACCGTTATCAATAATAATTAAGTTTTTATAAAGTTCCGGTCCCGATCTGACGCTACGAAAAGTTTCGACTACTAATTTAATAATATCTTGAAGTTAAAGACTGCAAACAATTTGTGAAAAAAAGTGATAGAAAATCTTTGTTGCAATGATAATGCATTTACAAAGGAGAAAACTTGACTGAAATCAGTTTTAAATAATAATAATTACCCAACAGAGTTTATAAACAAAGAAGTTAGGAATAAAGAGAATGGCTCATTGTTGAAACTCAATAATAATAATAGTTATTTTTGCGCGATCGATCTTTTTTGTTTATTTACAGCATCGGTTGTTAGGTCGGTAGGTTGTGTTTACTGGTTTCTAGGTCTAACACGTCGGTAAGTGATTCACTTACCGTTCAGACGTCGGTAAGTAAACTACGTCTTAGCCCTATATACATTTAAGTGGTCCTAAATAATATATTACTTCATTCATTACACAAAAGAAACAAAAAAATAGGAAGATTGATATTTTTTAATGAACAGAATCGAACAGAACAATATAAAAAGTAATAAAAAGCATGAAAACAATTTCACCAAAATGCAAATTATATTTTAAACTGATCGAGAAGTATAAATGTCACTTTTGAAATTTTGTTCATTTCGAAGAAATTTAAATTATTTTATTCAAAATTCGAATATTTCAATACGATCGCGCAAAAAATGGTATAAGCATTTCGAACGTTAAGGGTAATACCGGTCTCCAGCAAAATTGGAGGCTTCGCTACGCTCAGCCTCCAAACATTGCTGTCGACCGGTAAACAACCCTTACCGTTCTTGATACTTAATATACTA
>CAJUYI010007148.1:0-12540 GCA_910591695.1 Galerucella pusilla
CCTTCACCATCACCCCCACCTCCCTTGCCTTGCTCCGCCCCTTCCCCAGTAGCCCCACCGTCTTATCCTCAGCCACTTCCAGTCCACACCGCTCTATCTTCTCCACAATCTTCCTACACATCTCTCCGCCTTTCTTTCTATCTCCACCTCTCCCTTTGCCGTACATACCAGACAGACATCGTCCGCATACACCGTAATCTCACATCCCTCTTCACATGCTACCCCACAAACTTCATCAAACACACACTTCCAAAGCGTCGGTCCCAGAACCGAGACCTGGGGCATTCCAATCTCCGTCCCATACCTTCTCCCCCTAGTGTCCACTATCCGATAGTGGACACTAGGGTCCGTCAGGTTAAAACTCCTAGCGAAGTTTTACTTTGACTTATGCAGTCATTTGATCTCAAAAATTTGTAGTCGCCCAAAAAAATAATTGATTGTCTAAGATCTACTTATGCATTCTTTTGATCTCAACAGGTTGTAGTCACCCAGAAGAGTCTTTGATTGTATAAGCCCTACTAGATCTTTCCAATGGTCAGATCTTCTCTTTTTCTCGGCTTTATCTATTTCTTCCAATATAACATTGGAGCTGATTTCGCAAAAGAATATTTCAGTCCACCCCTTTGCTAGTTCATCTGCTATTTCATTTCCTTCTATTTCAGTGTGTCCTGGAATCCACAATAAGGTGACTATATTGTTCTTGTCTAGTTCATTGAGTTTGTCTAGACATTCACACATCATTTTGGAACTGATCACACAAGAGCTCAGTGCTTTAATAGCTGTTCTATATCCTTCATCAATATTGAATTGGGCGCACTTTCTCATGGCGTGAATTTCCACTACAAAGATACTTGGGGTTTGGTTCCTGGCCCGAACACTCCTATCACAGTTTCTTCTATTGCTTTTGTGCCGTCTGTGTACCATTGGATGGCATTGGATTCCATTCTTCCTTGTTACTTAACTCCGTATACTCTTTCATTTCACCGTCTTGTGGCATGTCCTAGGTTTTTAAGCTAACTTTCGCGTTTAAAAAAAATGTAACTGCAGATTTGTATTTAGCTGATCAAAATACATTGAAAAATTATATTCCCAATACAAGATAATTCCGTGAACTGATGAATTGTTGATAAATTATGAAAAAAATTCCATTTCTGGGATTTACTGATCAATAGCTGTAATTAAGAAAAAATTTGGAGGGTGAAGCAGCGATTCTGATGCCGGCTTTGTGTTGTGGAAGCCAAAATACATAGGAATATATGTGTCGCTTACCTACTTCAGATAAATCGTTTTTTTTGTGAGCCTGTGTTATCCATGAGTTCGGTCTTGATCTTGCAGAAAAAGCAAGACCAGTTTCGCTCATCATGAAACGAATATTGATTTTTTTATGAAAAATGGGCGCCAATGAAACAGAAAATGACTTAATGACGCCAATGAAATGAAAAATGATGATTGGCGTTAAAAAAAATGATGGTAAATACTGCAGGCTCTTTCCTAACTGACCGATTAAATTTGGAGGTGAACTAAGCCAGTTCGCAGGGCTTTGTTACCCAATGAAACTTGAGAAAAAAAATTAATTTTAAACTGACTAGGTGAAAGTTAAAGAAAAAGGAATTTTAGGGCGCCACTAATTCTCTTTCCTAAAAGAAAATTAGAAACAAAATCAAATTAAAAGGCCAGCTAACTTTTTATCTGTTAATTCAAAATAAGAACTTCTGTGTAGTAAATAAAACTATCAAAGTAAAAAAAATGTATATAATTTCAGTCGTGAAATTACAGAAAGGGATTAGTAATCATAAACATATAAAATACTTCACATCTGATGTTTTCCACTGTCATTCGCTACACACTGGATTATGTGTAAAGGTTATGGCCTTTGTGGAAGCTTTGGCAATCACAAATATATAGGTAGATTGGAATTTTAGAGGATCCTCCTAGGGAACGTCGTACTCCTAGGGACAGTTGTATTCCTAGGGACCAAGTGACTGTTTGTCATCCAAAGGACCGTCTAGGAATCTTTATACTCCACAGGACTGTTCGACTCATAGGGACTGTTTCCAAGGGAAATTTATAATCAAAGGATTACTGCACATTTCCACACTTGCTTTGTCGACAGACGATGAGAGAAGACCTGTCGGTACCTCCGTTCTTATTTAAAGACACTACAAAAATTTAAATTCCGCGGTAAAATACTTCAATAATATTGATTTTTGGACCATCAGTTCATTCCACCACAAATCACAGAAGTGAAATAATTTATAAATTATTCCAATGCAATATTTTTAGGAAATATATATATATATATATATACAATTCCACCAAAAATCAAAATTCTAAAGAAAGGCATTGATAAAAATAATAGCTGGAAGGTTGAACGCAAAGTTTACGTTTCAATCACTATCGCTAAGACCAAAAATTGTACACTTCTCCAATATTTATATCCCTTTTTAAATCTACGAATAATTAGATATTCCTTTGCGGGGGTTTTCATATTATTTTTTATTTTAAAGAAAATTATTTTTAAAATATACAGCACCAGGAATTTAATTCGCCTATTACTAAGACTTGAAATTGCAAATTTATAAGAATAAGCACATTATGGTGAAATTTTAATGGATTCTAATGAATTTTTTATTAAAACTCCTGAAATCCCTGTATAATACACAATAAGCTATTTTTATATTTTCCAATTTATGAAAAGTTCCGTAGCTCGTTTCCATTATATTGAATATATTTTCTATGCAACGGTGAGCTCAAGATAATTAAAAATCTTTCTTGCGGAACTCGGAGGTTTTAAAAATATCTTTTGAGGAGAAATCTTCATATCCGCTCAGTATAATAGAAATGCCAATTAAATAAAATTGTGAATATTGGCATTTCGGTAACGCGATAATAACAATTAAAATTAATAGGCCAATAGGAACATTTTTATTAATATAGATTCAAAAGGTAGAGAGGTTGAAAGTGGTATTATAATTTTCCTTTTATTTCAGTTTTTATAGTAAAATAGATTCTACATTTTCAAATGAAACTTAATTTTTCTAAAGATTTCCACTTTAATTAAAAAATATGTATAAAAAGTCTAAACTATTTTGATAATTATTTCGATTTTCAATAATTATTTTTGTATCTGGTGGGCGAAATGCTACTTTGGTAATCGAGAGTTGAATAATTCGAGGCCACCAAAGTAGTCCGCGCACGAGATGCAAACAATCATTTTTCTACAAACGTCAAAATCCATCTTCCAAAAATATTATAAATAAGTAAAATGCCTAACTTATTATAGAAAATTGTGTTGAGCTGGCTTAAAATGTCTTTCCCAATCCTAATTCGTAATTTTCGATTGTGAAATTTAAGGATCACATGGTCAAAAATTAGCAGTGTTTCAAGCCTCAAAACCCCAATATCCCGAGCTGAACCTGAATTATATGGTTTACAAATAAATATTGGTTCGTGTACTGGTTGTACGAATATTGTTAATATTGTAAATAATAACTGAAGTTGTTGTAAAATTTATCATTATTTTAAAAGTATTTAATTGTTATTAATTTAACAATAAATAATAATTTGGAGTTTCGCTTCATTTTTTCAAAGATTGAAAAAGAAAAGTCTAATCAATTTACATGCAGTGTGCGAAATACTTCCCACCCTGGTGCGCGAAGTATTTCGCACACGGTGTCATGGTAACGTAAGAATCCGAAAAGAAGTGTCACTTCGCATATTCTTGTCAATGCGCGTCATTTTTTGACGTCTGTAGAAAAAATATCTTCGTCAGGATGACAGAAGTTACATTTGATGTGATGTCTACTCGATGTTTAATATTTTGGCTAGACCAAATAGTGACCTACCTTGTGAGTGACTTAATATTATATGAATAGAAAAAAGAATGAGATATGATATTATAAATATTACAGCTTAGGTATTATGAGCTCTATCGGGATAACCTGGATATTTTCTTATCTATTTAAGATCAGTATAACTGTGCAATGGTATAGAAAACCAAGGTAAACTATATCTGCTGATCTTAAGGGCCTTTGGTTTTGGGGTTTTGGGCAACTTCTTTTGAGCTTTTGCTTTTTAGAACCCTGATTTTCGTCTGTTTTAATCTCGAGGAACGTGAATTCATATTTTGGTTGGGCAATTTATATTGTTATTTTAACAAAAACAAATAATCCAAAATGAAAGAGAATATTAATATTAATTTCGAGGTTACATGAGATGTCAAAATCAAAAACCAGGGAGGCAAACTTTACAAATCATATGGAAATAACAGTCTTTCGTTTTCAAGGTCTTAGGCTCTTTGACGTCACGAAGGATGGAGGAGTAACGTCACGTTCAAACCGCGTGCTGCTTTCCGTACTTTTGATATTTTTTTTACAATAGAAATCAAGCTCCAAAAAAAATAAAAAAAATAAGGGGACATTTTTTCATAAAATACTTCAATTTAAACCAAAAAAAAATTAATGGAAAGGCCCACTTAAGAAGAAAATTTAATAGTGGGGAGCTCCCTAGATTTATCTGTTCATTAACGACTTTTCATGGTGGGTTTCTTAAGTGTCTTCTAATTTCTAATTTTTCGAGAAAATCTAGTTCTTGTATCTTATCACAAATATGCAGTACTTCCAATTATATGTTTAAGTGTTAATGAACGCTTGGTATTCTTTATTAAATCAATCACAAATGTAACTTCTGACATTCTGACAATGATATTTTAAATATCGAAATAATTATCAAAATAATTTAGAATTTCTTGAGAAGGGGTTAGTTTCATTTAAGAAAGTATTGTGAGTAGATTCCAATAAGTAAGGGTCCACACAGTAAATTCAGGTAATTATACAAACTTTACATTCAATTGTTAATTTAATTCATGAAAAACAATTTATAATGAGAATATACATGTGTTTATTTAATTTTTAGGGAGAAAATGTTCAATCCTACATTAAGTGAGAAAAAGTAAATACTTTAATTTTTTCACAAGTGGCTTATGAATATCAATACTTAGACATGCGTTCCTGACATGCAAATATTACAGTTCCTATTTCATTAATACGTATAAATTTCACACCGACCACTGCTCAATGTTCATTTTTATAACCATAATATTGTTCTGGTAAAAATTTCGCTTTCATCTCGTCCCTTACTAAATATATTTATTATACAACATAATATCCCGGTCACAACTTGTCAGACAACAATTCCAATGAAAGTATTCTCTTAGACTTCCATCAGCGCTCTTGAATAATGTAAACGATAGTAAGTTCCAATCAAAAGGGATCCATTAAATTTTTCGAATATTTGCTTTTCTGTATACAGACACTCGATTTAATATATTCGAGTGTATGAATAGAAAACGCCCCCGAGAGGCTTTTGTCATTCACTTTGATCTACAACAGTTCTTTGAACTGAAGTTTCATTGTCAGCACTTAAAAGTGCAAATAAAAAAAATCATAAAGCTTAGCGCAAATAAGAATGGATTGAATTACGTTGGATACCTACTTGAAATGAGTTCATTGAATGAATTTGAGTTAGTGCGAAGGGACCTACTTTTGATTGATGGTGAATTCAATGCTAGATATAAGAAATAATAATATACCCCAAGCCAGTTCCTTGTGGATTTTTTTCATGTTAATAATGAAAATAGGCTCATAAAAAGAGGATAGTTTATCAAATTGAACTATTATCAATCAGTTTCATGGCATACAAGAGAGACTGACAGTCAATGATCAGAAAACACGAATGATCGAAAAATATACCTCTACAAGGCATAAAGCCAATAGTGCTAGGGGTGGAAGTGATTTCATTTTCCAAGGAAACATAGTACATTTTGATCAAAGGTTTCCATGGAACACTCACCTTCAGAAACCACACAGAACTCTACCAATGTCGTCGGCAACTGCTTAATAATGTGTGAAAAAAACTGGGGAATTACCCTGAAAATGACCCAATGGTGATACCCAAGTGATTTTAGACCAATGATAGCCTATGGATCATTACTGTGGTCAACAAAGACACTACAAGTGGAAGCTGTGAGGTTATCAAGTAGCACACAAAGGCTCTCTTGCCTGTGTATTACGGAAGCCATAAAAACCACTCCAATGGAAGTCTTGCTGAATCTGCCTCCACTACACATTTTTATACAAGGCGAACCCAGGGGTGCGATTTTCGACTTCACACGAATATTATGCGTGTACAGTTATTTCCACATGAATTTTCCGTATACGGTGCTAAATGTGTATTTTTCAACACCGTTCGAATAAACGCTCGTACACGAAGAATTTAGCAGCCGGCAACACAGCATAATCGTATGGTCTTGTCACTTGTGACTATACAGTTCTAATAGCTCTATGCAAAGAATATACCAACTACTGTATCAAGTGTAGTAAGAAAAAACTTGGGGTATATGTCATTTTTCTCTTGTTAACCTGCCTAAATAGAGTTTATTGTAGTTATACTTATTTTTCTATCTATGCTTAAGGATGAGATTCTTGTTGGAGAAGGGAGATGAAGCTCTAATGTTTATTACTTTTAAAGCGACAGGTTTTGTAAGTCTGTAAAGTTTTTCTCTTTTTTTTTCTGAATATTCCTCAAAAGGATCAATAAATGGGTTAAAGATCCGAGAACTCTTTCGCTTCTTGTGTATAGCAGTTATGAAGTTTAAATGAATTTAATCATCAAAACTTGCCGTATTATAACTGATTATATCATTTATATTCAAATTAATGACATACCAAACACACATATTTTCAATCTAGGTTATGTAAATTTACACTCTCCGTACACGAAAACATTTATTCGAACCCACTCGAAACAAGCCATACGAAAGTGTTCGTATACGATTACAGTTTGAGCATGTCGAAAATTGGGTTATTCAAATTTCATACGAAAATGGCCATTTTTCGTATACGATTTACTCCCGAATGATTTCGAAAATCGTACCCCAGATCTGTAACGCACAGACTACTGCGAAGTCAACAGTAGATGAGACAAACGAACAGTACTGACTATACAAAAGCAGATAACTCAATGAAACACAACGGCCACGAGATATATCTTTAATAATAAGATATGAGCCGGAATTGTAGGGCTAAAACAAAAGATAGGCTATTTCAATAGGCATAATGACTGATTTTGAAAAACTGTTCCACGATGTTTTCAGGTATATACTTTATCTACAATAAAGGTTATTTTTGTAATAAAAAAGTTTAAGGAACATTTCAACTTTTAAAAACACATCTCAAATTATGCGCCAAAACGCTAGAATAGTAATGGCGTCTGTCTATGACATCATCAATTCGTAAATACCATTTCTGGATGATCTGTGTCGAAAGGTTATCTATGTGTGTCAAAGTCAAACTTCAAACACTTGACAGCTTGAAAGTTTATTTTGATCAACGAGGTAGATTTTGATACGTAATCAAAATTTGAATCATTTTGTGCGATTAGTTATCATGGAGATGAATCCTAATGAGTATCGATGGTGTGCGGTTCCACAATGTAATTCAAAACAGATGTTCGGATCATAGATATTTGCTAAAGTACGACGTCACTCTCTAGTCTCTCTTGATTGGTGTTTGAGATAAGATGGCGGATGGTTGAATTTTGTGCTTATATTTTTACTAAAATAAATGTAACCACACATGTGAAATGGATATAAGTGATTTATTCAGAATCTCTGTATCTTATATAATTATATCACATCAATATTTGAGTGGTTCTTAGTGACTGTCATCATGCCTATTATTAGCCTGTCACAACTTTCCAAGTGGAAGTGACGACGATTCAGCAGGAAAACACATACCGTTCAGTTGCCAGCTTCATCGTCAGCCAAGCTGTACTGAAGGCTCTTGATTCCATAGAGGTCAATTCTAAGCTAGTATTGCATAGTAGCCTCAAACGCACTTGAAGACCATTGAAAGCTCATGGAAGGCTGGGTTATACCAGGGCATGAGGGCAACGAATTGGCGGATGAAATGGCCAGACAAGGCTCATCAATGCCATTCATTGGACCGGAACCCTTCTGCTGCGTCGCAAAGTTGACAATAAATATGGCCACAAGAAAGTGGGTGGCACAGAAATTTCTAGAATGATGAGTAATCTGACTAGGACAGAGACAGGCGAAACAGTTCATTAGAAGACATTTTTGTCAACATTCACGGCAGACCTAATGAGCAACGATAGGAAAACTGTCAAAGCCGTAGTAGGTATCTAACAGGGCACTATAATCTTAACAGGCATGTAAAGCTAAGAGGACTGATCAGGCCATAGGCATATTTTGCCACAAGAAGAGGAAACTGCAGAGAACACTTTTGTGTAATTTAGGTTTAAATAAAAAATTTTAAGTGGCAACTTTCGTCTATGCTGCCAGGGTGGAGAACTTTAAATAGCTTCACCTTTAACCTCCTTGTTTAGTATAGTCACGAGTCGCCAGTGGTTTTGAGATATAAAATCATTGTTTCAAAATATCTGGTTTCTCGGGTTTAAGAGGCACTAAAAACATGCAAAAAGTGCCTAGACTCATTGTGTGAGTGAGTTAATATAAAAAACGACCTAATAGTACTTAATTTTCGTTAAGCAAATTTTTCGCTAGAAGCCCACCAACGCCGAACAAGAATGAAACCGTATCTAGACTACATGAACGTAATGGTTCATTGAGTACGTTTCGAAAACATACTACACATACATCAGCAACAGTGTATTGTTGCAAACGATCATAATATCCCCATATCTCTTGAAATCGATGTCGAACGGCTATTTGCATATACACATCGTAAAATTTCCTCTCGTAACCAACACTCCGTGTACATAATGTGCAATAACTCAGGGTCGGTCAGAGGGGGCACCGTATCAGGATGCATACATATCGAGCACTAAATTAAATGTAATCGGAAGTGAGATGTTTGATAAATATAGAGTGGTGAGTGTGGAGAGAGGAAAAATATGCTCACACCATGATAATAATTTGAATAAATATGTTATATGAGGTGACTATGCAACCATATTTCAGGCGGAAATTTACGCCATTGCTTCATGTGTGGAGAGATTGGGAGCAAACCAATCACATACATAAGACAATAAGAATTTTCTTGGACAGCCAAGCCGTCTGTAACGTAGAAATTGGTATTAAACTGACAAAAAAAAACTCGCCTTAATGAAGTATCACTGGTTTGGATCCCTGGTCACTCTGGCATGGATGGCAATGAGAAGGCAGACTCTCTTGCAAGGGTGAGTGCTCGTGGCTTTATTGAACCAGAATCTACAATTGGCATCGCAATAAGTTTTGCCAAACAAATACTGAACATCTGGATACCAAGAAGAGCTTCAGACTTCTGGCACAACATACCAGGTTTGGTTCATTCAAAGACAACCTTCGAAAAATGTTAGGCGATAGCAGGCATGACCTATATGGTATCTAATAGGACTTTTAACAGGCCACTGTCATCTGAAACTTGGACTGTCGGAAGATCCGACTTGTCGTCTTTGTCTGGAAGATGATGAAAGAACAGAGCATATAATTTGTGTCTGCCCCGCCGCTGCTCAAATCAAGTAACTGATGTTTGGCAGGGTCTCTCTGTTGCCATCGGACAGGAAATATCATTCACCAAACAAACTAATGGGCTGAATTTGTTTGGTGGAATTTGAATAGATACAAGATTTAATACACTCTTACCAGTCGCAGTGGAGGGCCTAATATACACACTCACCACACTCACACACTCACCGTAACCTAACCTATATCAGGTGAGGTGAGGTTAGGAATCGATGAGACTAGTAAGTTTTTGTGAATGAGGAATTTATAAGCAGTTAATTTTGTTATATTTGCTTTTTTCAAAATTTTCTTGTGGTATAATAAATGAAATTTGTCTAAAATCAATTGCAAACTTTGAGATTCCATCTAACTTACAAGGTTCTTTAAGGCAGACTCTCTTGCAAGGAAGGGTACCGCACGTGTTTCTATCGGACCAGAACCTACAATTGGCACCGGAATAAGTTTTGACCAACAAACACTAAATACCTGGACAGCAAGAAGCGCTTCAGACTTCTGGCATAATTTACCAGGATTAGTTCATTAAAAGGCTTTTATACAAACAGATGTTAGACTATAGCCAGGCATGACCTACGTTGTCTAACAGGCCTTTTAACGGGCCGCTGTCATCTGAATCGTCATATGTTGAAACTTGGACTGTCGGAAGATCCGACTTGCCGTCTTTGTCTGGAAGATGATGAAACAGCAGAACATTTTATTCGTGCCTGCCTCGCCGCAGCTCGAATCAGGGTCTCTCTCTCGCCTTCGGAGCTGAAATATCATTCACCAAATAAAATAATTGGCTTTGTTAAGAAGCTGAATTTGTTTGGTGAAATCTGAATACGTGTGAGCCACAATAGACTCTCGCAGTGGAGAGCCAAATAGACCCACTCTCCACATACCTAACAGGGTTCGTTAAGATTTATAATTGGAAGATCACAAACCTACCGGTTCGTTAATTATCGAATATGGATCCTAATAAACAAAAATAATTATAGTTTAGTTTCAGTATAAATGTCAGACTTTAGCACAGTAAGTCCATAAATTACTTTCCACAACAGCGACAAAATTAAATTAAATCTTCCATGTTGACTATAACTGATAGTGGTATTGATGCAGTTTTGAGCCAATTAGGAAAGAGAAGATAATCGTCTGGTCATTAGGAAATTGACTGTTGAAGGACGTAAGTAACAATAGGAAGTACATTTTATTTTATGAAATTGGTTTCAGTTTTTTCCAGTTGCCTCAATGATTGGTTATGTATTATTTTTCAAATATTCCTGCCATTTTAAACATTGTAAATGTTTTTTTTCATGAAAATCATGCTTTTAGCAGTAAACTGTTTTTTTCTTACCCAAAGTAATCAAAGCATAGTCTAAGAACTTTTAATCATTATTTTTCACCTATTTATCACAAACATACTCCTAGTTATGTTTTTGTTTCAACTTCTGAAGTATCTAAGTGAAGTTTCCGCTCCGTCTCTGTTGTTGGTCTTTTCTCAGTGTTGTTGACATTCTGATGTTTATGAGTATATGCGTGTGTGTGTTGAAAATTGCTTTCTTCATGGCTAATGCCACATCAGCTCGTAATGTTAGTCACAGTAAATTTCGCGAGGTCGGGCTAGATTTGAAATTCGTTATATCAGACAGAGAACAAGTGAATTTGAATTTTTATATGCAAAATAAAAACGATGTTTTATACAATTTATGTCAATTGAAGACAGAGAAGACATTAAGTTTAAGTAAGAACTTTATTAAAGTTGTAAAAAGAGAATCATAATTTATTCAAGTATTACGAGTATAATTATTATTACATTATACCCATAAATGTTAAAATGTAATGTTTCATTATCTTGAAAATATGTTTGTTCGTCTTTTATGTGCTGCCGCATTGTTCCTCCGATTTTCTTCCATCATAAGCGTACGGTAGATTTTTTTTTGGAGATTTATTCACTTGTAAAAGTGTTCTGGTACCGCACACATACGACAACATTTTTATTTTAAGGAATTTTAGGATTAACTTATTTGAAGAATTTACTATTCACCATGTATATTGGGGAGACCTGAAAAATCTATTGTGTCCCCTTACTTCTGCTTAGTTCTTGAGGAGAGTCTCAAAGACTAGTTGCTCCTTGAGTCCTATTTCCTGCAGGAATTTTAGGACATCTGCAAGCTTTAATTTAGGTAAATAACCCTATTCTATTCAGTAGTCTCCAAGGTGTTGCCCTAAAATTCTGAATTGCTGTGCCATTTGCAAGTATATAGATGGAGGTTTCTTATACCATGTCACAGAAACTACATTCTTATTCCCCAATTTGAGCTTTTTCAGGTGCCCATTTAGGCGACAATGTCTCGTTAGGATCCCTGTTAAAACTCTTAGTGCAGTTTTACTTTGACTAATGCATTCATTCGATCTAAACGGGTTGTAGTCACCCAGCAGAATCTTTGATTGTCAGAGACCCACTAGATATCTTATGTTCTCCTCTTTCTTTCTACATTGGAGCTGATACCGCAAATAGGTTCCAGTTCCCAAAAGGGTGTTTTAGACCTCCTCTTTGCTAGTTCATCTGCTATTTCATTTCCTTCTATTCCTGTGTACCCTGCTTTTAGAGTGTTTGGATTCTGGCCCGTACACTCCTATCCTAGTTTCTTCTAATACTTTTGAGCCGTCTGTGTACCATTGAATGGCATTCTTTCCAAGTCTGGTAATGGTATTAGCAAAGACTATATATTCCAATAAGTCCGGTCACTCCTTTGATCGTCGGAAAACGCCGGCATTTTTTGCGGAGAGTCGTAAATCATGTGCTACACCTGTTTTTGCTAGTCATTTGGTAGTATACGAGGTGACGGACGGTGAATTCATTTGTGAAGGAATTTACCGGGTGCAATTAGAAAATATGTTGACTTTATTCTTGTTTTGAAAAATATTGGCAATTTATATAAGTTATATTATTGCTAAGTTACTTTTAAGAAATTTTGTTTTAACCGAGGAATTGAATGAAAAATAGTATATTACGTAAC
>CAJUYI010007149.1:0-12540 GCA_910591695.1 Galerucella pusilla
TGAAAAATCTTTTATTCAAAAGTTGTTCATTTTTTTATTATCTACAAATTTTCTGTACAACATTTTGCGCTAAAAAGTCATTTTCTGTCTTAAAAATGCAAAAGTAAGTTTTCAACCCCTAAAAACCTCCCCATTTACACATTTCCACTCAAACTTTGTTTAAATTATTTTTCCAGTGTTAGTTTTACCCCAAAGTATACTTTTTTAAGGGTCCCTGGCTGTTACTAATTTTTCCGATTTTAGCCAATTTTTTCCGTAATTGCTTTAAATAGAAGCAATCGTTCATAGACGACGTTCATCTATAAAAAATAAAACTCTTTCTTATTAATTAATTATTATATTTATTGAAGTATATCCTTGTAAATATATCTTGGTATTTCTAATGTTGGATGTTATATTGGTTTAATAATTGTGTAGAATAAATAACATTTTTTAATTTTTAATACACTAATAATTCTTGTTCAAATATAAAATAAAATAAGAAATATATTGAAGGGTCTCATTTGTGTGTAAGGAAATTGATACGAGATCGTTTTTCCAAGGAGATTTTTTTTGATTTAATTTTCCGTCCAAATATAATGAAAAAGCTGGAATTATGAAAATATTATATGACATGGTATATGTGAATGAGCAGTTTTTGTAGGGAACGTTCAAATGTAGAAACAGTTGGTGAGTTAATTATTCTCAAAATTGAAGTCACCATATTACCACAAAGGTCCCATATTTATAACAAGACATATTTAGAATTTAGTTTGAACTTATTATCAAAATTCATAAGCATTGAGCTGTAGAGTAGAATTCCAAAAAGGATGGGACGGAATTTAACATTAGTTTTTCAACTGACAAATACCTACCTAGTACGAAATAATAAAAACGAGAAAAAAGTGATTGGGATTAGAATTGGTTAGGGTGTTATTAGAATAATTATAATAATATTTTCAGAGAAGTTAATTTTGGTGATAAAACAAAAATTTTATACCTATATGGTAATTGTAGTAGTAGGTAATAGTTGATATATTTATTTGGGAAGCTTAGTATTGCATTTGTTCGATTGAGTTGTTTATTATAGCTTATTTCTCAGACATATTTGTTTCATTTTAAAATGTAGAGGAATGCAATAATTATATTTATCAATACCTATTCAAACATTCCTGAGATAAGAGATCGCTGGTTTGGTTATTTTATTTAAATAATGATATTTCTTTAAATTTATTGGTTAACTTATACACTCAGTAAGGTATAGTTTGTCTCAAAGCATACCGGCAATCATGAAATTAATGGGCTTATTGCAATTAATCAGATACAGATAGCTGCTGTAGAAAAGATCGCTAGTGGCGGACTTTGTAAAATTATTTTAAAAGGATCAAATTTACAAATATCTACCTTTTTGTATTTTTATCATACATCCTTCGTTTTTTATTTAAAACCTTCCACAGTTAACATGATTTTTTAAAACATAAAAGTTAACGTCGGTGTCAGGGACCGATGCTTAAAATTGACCAAAAAAATTTTTTAACAAGAAAAAAATATTCTGACTCGATTTTATCGATAAAAGTATGGTATGCAACTATCATGTAATGATGGTTATTAATACACGAGGATTAGCCGGGTTTATGCGAGTGTATTAATAACAATTACATGAGAGTTGCATACGCTATTTTTTCTACACCCAATAAATAATCAAAAACCATAAATATTATTTATTTGTTCAGGTGAAAATATTTTTGCTTTTTTTCCAACATATCCTTCGGACTTTCGCTTTAATAAAGCTTGTAGTTTCTTATATTTAAAAATGTCTATATTATGGTTTATATTTACCAACGTTTTTATTATTGAATAATGTGTCCATGTACTAGATGATTTCATAGTTTCCATCAATTCTTGAAAATAAGATATTAAAACATTTTCGGAGAATGTCGAAATCTTATTTGTATTTCTCCAGTCCATAAACCGTTGATAAAGTTTTTCGTACACTTTCTTAGATTTTTGGGGCAAAATATTTAGAACTGCATTTTCTCCTTCCTTCGATATGTGTGGAGGAGTCGATGATAATTCTTTTATATCGCTGATATCGGACATTTTGATAAATTATGGTTTAATTTAAGTTTAATTTAATACGTACTGATTTTGACATCTAAAATAACTACATAGGAACCTAGGATAACGTCAAATGCACAGCATGCTTGATTGAAAAATTATAGGTTTCTATTGATTAAAAATCTGTATCGTAATGAAAAAGCTGTATCGTAATGGGTATCATTATAAAACGGATTATGGGCATATAAGTGCATTGTTATAACACGGATGTAGAAAAATAATGATACTAAAAGCTATTTTCACATTATAAATCCTTTGTCAGTTGCGAAAAACTTAAAGCTAAATGAAAACTGACATTTTTAGACAGCCTCATCGGAAACTATAGGTTATTAAAAAACTGAAAAAAATCAACTCAAAAATCCTTAAAATAAAAACATTAGGAAGTGATAAAGCATAATATGAGAAGCCTAGACTTTAGATGTAACTATCACTTCAAACATCGTTATTGATATCTGTTACATACTCCTCACAGATGCACTTTATATTGTAATGTTTTTCTTATTTATTTAAACAGTTTTTAACGTGGGATAAAATTATACACTCACTATGGCTAATTACTATCGATTTATTAAAGAAACTCTTACACACTAAAATAATCTCAATTTATATACACACTACTTAATGTCTATTAATTTATCTACACTCGGTATTATAATTGTCCTAATTTATATTCAACACTATTTATATTCACTTCTGTTCACTCACTGTATACTGAAACTGTTTACCGATTCACTGTATACTGAACAACTCCCCGATTCACTCGAAAACCCGCTATATATAGCTCTATCCGCAGCTCCAGAACATTCGCGACAAACCATTGTACGCCTTCTACGCTGTTCGAGAATAGTCTCGTTATTACCTGTGAATGAATAGTTCTAGAAGGTCGCATTCTTCGTTTGCGACAGGACCGGCTTCGGAATTAGTGAGTTCGTAACATTGCCCCCTCCTTAATAGTAAGTTCCTCCTGGAACTCTTGTGTAGCCGGGACTGGATGTTTAAATCGGCAACTGGATCCATTCCTACACTTTCCGGTCGTATGGAAATAACAGGGTACTGTCTTCATCGGATACTGATTACGTGGGGAATAGCTGCAGATTAAAATGTGGACATCGGTATCTTCAAAGATCACTTCCACCATATTCCTAATGACTCGCCAATCCAACTGGTTGCTCTCTATCTTAGGCATCGCTAGTTTCTTCACGTTGGATTCCAGCACGTGGTCTCGAAGACTTCGTAGCGTTTCCCACACATTCCGGTAGGTGGATCGATCCTTAAATTCGTCCTTTGTTACGAGATAGAAGATGTGTCGTGAGTTTTGTTTGAGTTTCAATGTCTTGCCAGGGGTTGGAATCTGTTTTGAAAGTTTTTCTGATTGTCCAAACTTCTTTCGAAAGACGAATACTAAACCTCGTGCATTTTTGGTATTGGCTGGGATGTTGTGTGCCAGTGAATAGTCTTCCGGTAGCGTGAACAAATCTTGTCGTTGCTCTGTAGTAACTCTCGCTTTACCGGTACCTCCATATGCGCCCATAAATTCTTCGAAGGCAGGGTCAGGATCTTCCCGGATATGGTTTACTCCTTCTTCTTGGTCATGGTCTCCTTCGAATGGCGCTAGTCGATTTTGGTGGACTACTTTCGGTTTTCCATTGGGGATCTTACTTATGCGATAGATGACGTCGTTGATCTTCTTCTTGATTAAGTATGGACCCTCCCAGCCTTTTCTCCTCGTTGGGTTGTGTAACCATACTTTGTCCCCTTCTTTGAAACTGCCTTCTGTAGCCTGCGTGTCGTACCGTTTTTTCATTCTGTCGCTGGCAACTTGGAGATTCGTTCGAACCAATTCGTGTACATCGTCCATCCTTTTTCTCAACTGGATCACGTAGTCTTCTCCAGCTAAATCTTCTCCAGGACGACAACCAAATTCCAGGTCACAAGGAAGTCTCATTTCGCGTCCAAATAGGATTTTCGCAGGTGTTTCACCTGTGGACTCATTGATGGCAGATCGATACGCCAATGCAAATAGGGAAAGGTACTGGTCCCAATCTTTCTGGTGGCTGGAAACTACTTTGGACAGGTATTTTCCTATGGTCCTGTTCATCCTTTCGACCATTAATTCCGTCTGACTGTGGATGCAACGCCGTTGTCCTGGTCTTCTTCATTCCCAGCTTCTCACAAATTTCCTGGAATACATGGCTTTCGAAATTCCTTCCCTGATCGCTGTGAACTTCCAAGGGCACTCCATATCGGCTAATGAATTATTTTACCAATACATCCGCGACCGTTGTGGCCTCTTGGTTCGGAATCGCGTAAACTTCTACCTATTTGGTAAAATAATCCATCACAACCAGAATGTATTTACCACCATTTTCTGTCGTCGGAAATGGTCCTGCGATATCTAATGCAATCCTTTCGAATGGGCTTCCAACATTGTATTGTTTCATGGGAGTCTTTCTCTTGCGATGTGGTTCGTACACTTCTTACACCAGTCCTTCACATCGTCGGAGCTGTTCATCCAATAAAACCTTTCACGGACTCGCTGAAGGGTTTTCTTCACTCCCAGTAGCTGCAACCCAAGTTGTTCCTGTTACTCTAGGTAATTTACTAGGTCTGTTCTTCAGGCTGGCATAGTTCCATTTGTATATATGTGAGTTGATAGCAGCAACATTCATTGCGCAATAAAAAATTACCATTGGCCACCTATTTGTAGCTCTTGCACAGTTATATGCTGCGCACATCTTGTCTACTGTATCCACCCCTCCTTTAGTTTTGTTATAAGTTATTATCATTTCAGGCTTCCCTGTTTTCACGTCTCACATATTTTTTCTAGTTCTCTGCAGACTCTTTCGACAAAGAGTTTTGCAATAATTGATGTATGTCTTCCAATTTATAAGTTTTATTGTTTCGTGCTACGTCACCCTTTTATTGCGCCCATGTAAGTTCAATAGCATTGAGTTCGCAGATATATTCTTTCACATAGATAAATCGATCAATTTCATGAACTAAATATTTAATATTTAGTTCGCTGATAAATATGACCTTAAGTTCATGGTGACACAGTTTTCAATAACTGTTTTGATTGAATTTCATATTTGAATTGTTTTAAAAATAAAATTATACAACGTATTATCCTTGTGTATCTTGCCGTAATATCAACTGTTTGTCGATGATGATATGCGTTCATGATAATATCTTCCTGTATTTGTTTATACAGAGAGTAAAAATAAAAGTATGTATGTAGGAGATGGTGTTAATGCATGTAGAAAAATGCAATGAATAGTATTGATACGAACTCACTGATTCAGAAGCCGGTCCTGTGGCAAACTATGAATGCGATCTTTCTAGAAAGGTTCTTTCGCAGGTAATATTCAGACTGTTCTCGAAGAGTACAAGGCGTACAATGGTTTATCGCGAATGTTCTCGAATTATAAAGTATACGCAGAGGTGGTATAGTCAAGAATGTTCTGGAGCTGCAAAGAACTATATATACGCGGGTTTTTGAGTGAGTCGAAGAGTTGTTCAGTATACAGTGAATCGGTAAACAGTTTCAGTATACAGTGAGTGAACAGAAAGTGAATATAAATAGTGTTGAAGATAAATTAGGACAATAATTATACCGAGTGTAGATAAATTAATAGACATTAAGTAGTGTGTATATAAATTAAGTTTATTATAGTGTGTAAGTGTTTCTTAAATAAATCAATAGTAATTAGCCATAGTGAGTGTATAATTTTATGCCACGGTAAAAACAGTTCAAATAAATAAGAAAAACATTACAGTATTGAACTAACTTGAGCGAAAATGAACATATAGGCTCCCGGGAACCAAATAATACCCAATAAATTCTATAAGAGAGTTCCATAATGCAGGATACTGTGTTTCAATGTTGGGCTGCTGCCAGAGCTTCTGATAGTCTCGGTTGAACTACTGCTTACGTTCCTCGTATGTGTGATGTCTTCGCATTATCACATTGGCTTCTTCCACGGCTGATGTGTTATTGTACGGATTTATTATTCATTAAGGAATTTGTAAATAATAGAGATACTCAAACATTTTTTTTTAAGGAGCCCTCCCTTCGCTGGTACCACCTCAGCCTCCTGGGTGCCGATTCTCGGGCCAGGGAACAGCGCTCCCTGAGAGAAGCGATCTTTTGTCCTTGTCACTGAAGTGATATAGTAACTAAGCGAAATAAAGACAAAAAATGTGTTCTCTTGGGGAGCGCTATTCCGTGGTCCGAGAATTCGACCCCTGGGCTTATTGTGGATCCTCCTAGTGTTCTCACTACAGCCTATCCAGCCAACCCGTTCCCTGTATTAGCTCATACAGGTTCTTTGCTGGTTGGTTGTATAAGTCTTCCATACAGTTTACGCCTCCTGTGGTCCAGCGTCTAACAGTTGCATAATATGTGCAGAGCTGTTTCGGTGTCCTTTTTGCATCTTCTGCATGGTCTCCATTATACAGCCCTATTTTGTTCAGATGCTCGTTTGTGGGAAAGTGTCCCATGAGAAGTCCCGTTATGGTGCGTAGTTTGTTCCTGTTCCTTATGAATTCCTTCCCGTGTTTGCCTGGGCGTATTTTTCCAGTATTTATTGTGTTGTTCTTTTACCCGCCCTTTTAACCATGACCTAGTGGAGCATCTGGGAATGCCCACAGCTGGTTCGGGTCCGTTCATCAGAGTTGACGATCCCGCTCTTGCCAGTTAGACAGCTTTTTCATTGCCAGCGATTCATTTGTGACCTGGAACCCACTCCAGTGTCACACTGTTCCGAATCGCTAGTCTTCTAAGTTCTTCGCCGCATTCCCATACCAGCCGAGATGTTACCTTAGAGCTCTGAAGTGCATTAAGGGTAGCTTGACTGTCACTGTAGATCCTGATCTGCCTCTTGTTCTGGGCTCTCATGTTATTTGCCCTTGCACATGCAAGCATTGCATAGAGATCTGCTTGAAATACCGAGGCGTATTTGCCAAGCGAGACGATTCCTTCATATTTGCTCGACTTTGCTGTATATGCCCGCTCCGGTGCCGAGCTTATTTCTTGATCCGTCTGTGTACCAGATCAGTTCATTCGCTCCACTGAGTGGTGGTGCATTCTCTTCCTCAAGCTCCTTTCAATCTTTCATGACAATCTCGAAGCTCTTGAGAAAGATAAATCTGGTGGTCATGTGGTCTGTTGGCATTTTAAAGATGTCATCCACATGCCTTATTTCTGTGCGTCCTCTCCCAAGTGCCACGTCATGGTCTGATGTTTTTTCAGTCGGGTTAGAGCTGCCCTTGCTTCGCACATTATGACACAATGTAGCGGAGGAAGGACTAGCATTGTCTCCAGCGCCGCTGTAGGAGTAGTCCTCATTGCCACTGCAATGCCAATGCATGCAAGACTTTGGAACTTGCTTAGTTTTATTGCAGAGGTTTGTCTGATCTTTGGGCACCAGAACAGAGACATTGAAATGTTATAGTAGGGGAACAGAATAGGTACGCGCCGCCCCGTTCAACGCATGTAAACCACACGTGATCTCTGCGTTGAGCCTTATCCACTCGCCTGGGTAATTCAATGTTCATGTGATTTTGTTTCGAACGGTTTTTCTTGAGAACGAACCGACTTAAGTCGTTCTTATATAACAAACTGGTACACAGTCTCTTGAAAAGTTACAAACAAGAACTTGTTTTACTTAATAGAGGGGTCGATTTTCGGACTTCAGCGACCACCAAAAAACGCTCTCGATATTGTCGACCCCTGGGAAACTGATTACGACACCAAGGGATTAGCTACGTACGTTTCTGTCAGATGTATAGTTTGTCTCAAAGTATATCGTCTTCGCATTTGCCGGCAATCATAAATTTAATGGACCAATTGGAATAAATCATATGGCCAATACCTGCTGTAGAAGAGATCGCCAGTGTCGGACTATTTAATAGTTATTTACGTAATTAGTGGGATACGCAACTATCACATAAGTGCATTAATAATTCCTATCACACGTGTTACGTACAAATTTTATCTACAACTGTTTATTAATATTATCAACAGTACCTATATCATAAAATTGAAAAAAAATTCAATCCAAACGTATTTTTAATAATATTGACTGCAAATATAAGGCACTGTGTATAATATTATGTGATCATAGCAACAAAGACAAACAAATCTGTGGAAATAAAAAAATTAGTTATCTCATCAAATTGTTAAAGTTGAATGAACAAAAGTCTGTAAAAATGAGTTCAAGCGAAGACAATATTCTTTCGGAAATTGAAAATGCGGCTTCTAGTGTATTTTAAATATTTAATTCTGGTATTAATAATTCTTATTATCGCACTAGTGCGGTAATATATTCAAAAACGCACTAGTGCGGTAATATACGTCATTATGACACTTAAAATAGTGTCAAATCGTACCCGTTACAAAACAATTGTAGATAATAGTTATTTATGATACAAGTTTGTGAAGTCATACTTTTGCGCACGAGTTGCGAAAATGCTAGGAAAGAGCGTAGCGAGCGCCTTTTTCACAGCGAGTGCGCAAAAGTACTTCACGCACAAGTGTCATACAAAAGTTTATCTTCGACCACATGAAGGAAAAATTAAAAAATGTGCACTGAAGGGGTTTAAAAACATGAAAATAAATTTTCTATAAACAAAATATATACACAACGAATTCTAATAATTTAAATTCATATTTACAGTAAAATGAGGACAATTATTTAAATTACTAATTATTGTAACATTGGATAATTTGTCTTTTTTTAAAGTAACAAATATTTCTTACTATGTCTGACACTTCTGTCAAATTTACTGTCAGCACAAAAGTTCAAACGACTTAATTCAAGCAGTGACGCAGTTATAGTCACTGATTCAAGGCAACTAGATAATCACGTAGAGTGTTAAAATGAAAACCGAATTTAAAAAGCATTGGTGATTTACGCACGCTTTTGGGTGTTATAAAGCTGCGTTCGTTATTTGCGTCCGATTAATCTTTTTAGTCTGAATCGTTCGTTTATCAAATCTAGAGGTAGGGGAGGTAAATCTGAACTGTTCGGTAATTCCGCTCAGATCAGTCCGATGTAAATCTGTTTGCTCGGAATATTTTGACCGACGAGAAGGATTTATCTGTTTATCTGTCATGTTTTGAGGTTATTTTATAGTCACTCCTGTCAATAGATAAATCTCATACTGTTTGTTGACCACGAATAGCGACCAAAAATTGCCTCAGGGCTAGGCATAGTCGTAAATAATGAAAAATAAAATCTTAAACGAAAAAATAAAACAAAAAAATCGTAGTCTGTAAATGAAAGACACAGGCATAAAGGAGGTTAGAAGCATGTCAGAAGTTCGTTTATTGGTTTTGTCGGGCCGTTCGTTAATAGAAGAATAGAAGATTAATCTGTGATCACATGACCAAAAATCTGTCTCCTCTGCGATGCAAATAACGAACGTAGCTAATGAAAGTCCCATATAAAAAGCGTTGTTCATTTACGCACGCTTTTTAACTTATGTATAATGTATGATTTCACACATTTTTTTTGGTTCGTAAATGCCTAATTCGAAAAGGTGATCGTAGATAAAATTAATTTAAAAAGGGTCAAATATCTATCTTTTTGTATTTTCATCATACATCCTTTGTTTTTTATTAAATATGTGAAGACCATTTTCTCCAAAGTTTTCTCTTTTTCCTCCTAAATGAAAGATTATTAAATACTATTAAATTAAATAAACTATATAACCAGGCCCGCGCTTGAAAATATATGTTGATTGCTGATAAACAGCTTGGACAAAATACATTGACAAATTTCGGCAATATCGCAGTTCTCAAACAAAGTACATTGATAAAAATACCAATGGATTCAAACGTGGCTCAGTTTTTTAACAAATGAGGTGGAGTTCATAAAACATTTGATTTTTACTACTCACTCTAAACCACAGCGTTCACAAACGCATCACAAGAAACATTTACCCCGTATCTGACTGACAAGTAGGTACACTGTCTGTTTTCGCGATTCATAATAAATGCTTCCCAGCTTTACTAGAATCACACTGAGAAAAAGTATTTTAGAATAAAGTTGTGTTTTATCAAATGTAAGTATTTATATTATATTTTATATTATAATATACTTCTGCACTTTTCGTTGATCATTTAAAAAAATAAGTTCAACCTACAAGCAAACTTTAATCTAATTTGGGTCTGTAAAGACCATAAGAAAGAGGTCCACATGTGATCGTATGACATAAGACGAGTAATTTAAAAGATTGCTTCCGGAGACTCGTTTTTTCCGAAGCTTCGCTTCTTGTCTGTTGGTATGTTCTTTGGTAGCTGCACTAAGATAACAATAATGTGGGTACCATATCATGCTGGTATCATCGTCTATTGGTATCTATAATCGGAAATGAGAGCGCTGACATATCAACCAAACAAGCATGTTCCTCCAATGAAATCATTCAAAATTCACAACACCAAAACTTCTAATTCTAATGACAGTAAATCAAGGTAAAACCAGTGGAGCAGCATAACTACATTCAATGCAATCAAATGTACATTCTCCTATCATACCAAAGATGAATAGGATAATTTTTTACTAAATATAGTAACCAATCAAATTACTAAATTATAAGTCATGTGTCAAATTTCATCCAATCACCTCTGGATTACACCGATAATACCATAAGTACATGTGGTGTTTTCAGTTTGGTGTTGTTTTTTGATTAAAAATTAATTAAACGTCAAACTGACAACTGGTTTAAAAATGTCGCGAAGATTTGGTATTGCATCTAACGATTCAATTAATTTACCAATTATCTGTAATTTTAAATAAAAATGAAAAACAATTTTTTGATATCTACAAAGTAAAAAATTATCTTATCGAATACTCCTCGGGCCTTGATAAATACTGAAAATGTTGTCATAGAGAATCCTTCAAGCGTGTTGCTCAAGGATAATAGCCCTCGGCCTTGGACTATTATCAAGCAGCACGCTTTTCTATGACAAAATTATCTCGGTATTTTCAAGACCCTAGGGGTATTACTACTGATAATTCCACTAGACGTCACGCCTGAATGATGAATCAGATGATAAACAAGCTTTCTTTGCACACGTTATCTTTATCGTGTTTAGTTAATTTGCATATTTTTATACAATGGTTTTATTTAATTTCAATTATTTATAATAAATATTATATCGAAAAATTTTAATATTATTCAAAATATTCAAATCATGTTACTATTTATTTTGGTTGCATTGTCTATCGATATTTGAGTTTTTTTTAATTTTAAACAAAATACTAAGCGATAAAAACGGTTATCCAGAAGAATGAAAAGGAACATGATTATTAAACTAAATACTCTAGTCTAATAAGCAGCATATAGTAATAACTAACTAAAAAATTAATTTTGTACACATTACCCCAAGGTTAAAAAAAATAATTTATACTGCTGTTTTAACTTATCTAAAGTTATCTGAAACAAATTATATAATACATAGATAATATTTGCATGGTTTAGTATCTGTAACAAAAATCAAATGGAAACAATCGAAAACAATGAGAGCGTGCAAAAGATAAATCTTATAGGAGATTTTGAATTAAGCCTGCATTCTTTCCAGTCATCGCTGTCCCGTTCTCAATCTAGTTTGATTGGAGAAGTGAAAAAAAAACCACTAAAACATGGGCTCCGAAGAAAAATTAGAAAAATCTGAAAAATCGAATCAAATAGGGGGAGCAGACAAAGAAAAAAGAAAAAAAGGCCATCGGCCCCCACAACCTCCTGGTTTAAAAGATGATTTGACTACAATTGCACATATTTGTATTATCCTATTTGTTCTTCTTATTTTGTATGCATGTTTTTCAAAACCATTTGAGTATTTCTCATGGCATCCCCTATTATTTGCTGTTGGGGTAAGTTTCTTACTTATTATTTCATTTAATAAATTCTATATTTTAATTTTATAACAAATATAAATATACCTATACAGCGTGTCCACGGATGAAGTATCCTTTAGGTGAAAAATTTTTAAATATTAATTTAGTGAAAAATGTTATTCCTGATTATTATGATTTCGGTGTGGACTCAAGACCTGAAAATTCTAAAATACATATCTAAGGTTTTTCGATATGGAAAATTCGTCTTTGTATAGAAAATTCAATTCTGAATCGAATGGCGTAGGCTAGAACCTTGCAAACCTTAAGGTTCCCGAGATAATGGCCAAAAAGGTCAAAAAGTCAGACTCCAGGTTTTCATAAAACTGGCCATAAAATAATGAGACGGGTTTTGAAAAACTTGAATTTTATTTTATTTTATGGGGTTTCAGAACAAGCAAAACTTTTTATCAAGAATAACATTTTTCACTAAATTAATTTTTAAAATTTTTCACCTATAGGATACTCGATCCGTGGACACGCTGTATGAATATCAATATATAAATTATACTATAGTAAACATATTTTGTCTTCTTTAGTGGAT
>CAJUYI010007150.1:0-12539 GCA_910591695.1 Galerucella pusilla
AAATAAAAGTGGCAATAAAGTAAATTCATGAATTATGTATCTAGTCTTTGATGATCGGTGCTGAGAAAAGGGCGGCACATGGCCTGAGGCCTAGAGCGGCTAGGACTGCAAATCCGCCACTGCAATTAGGTATAAATTGGCAATTTTCAATATATTCTTTGCAAAATACTTTTATACGTGATTTTTGTATATCATTTGGTATAATGTGCATAGTAGAAATACGATCTTTGAGTAGGTTACTGGTTTTAGCATTAGTGGTCGTAATTATGCCTCTGACATGTATTAGAGTGGTGGTTGAATTCGGAATTCGGAGGTTAATTAACATAAAATGTAATGCTACAACATAAGAGTACAGTTGCCTCAATCCAATATAGAGGGTGTAAAAAAAGGTAGGTTATAAATTAAATCACTCGATACCAGATAATTAACACTACTTTATATATCTAGTCTCATTTCAAATAATTTATTATTTTTTTCTTCTTTGATTGAACTATAACTATATTTGGGAAGGGTTATTTTACAGCCGATGTTTACACTTTAGTCGGTAGTGTTACATCAAGAAAGTGCGTAGTGTAGTTTTGAGGGAAAGAATACATATTTAGCAATTATATTTTTAGTTAAAAATTAAATATTTACAATGTGGCGTCTTTAGGAAATATCGAGCTCGGTCCAAATTATTGTGTGTAACAACGACGAAAATGTAAATAATGGTGATGAAAGTGATAATTTTAGTAATTCGCTTTCCAAAAAAAATCGAATGGGATACAAAAAGGATTACGTCGACTATACCCACCTATTAAGTAGGGCGTTTTATCATTTCTGGCATGTAAAAGGTATGAAAAAACTCCTTTAGTTGAATTTTCATTTTTTTCTCCCAGAAATTATCATCTCTCTCGATTTTCTGAATATGAACATTTATTGGACTCCAAACCAAAAAATAACAAAATTCTCGTTGAGTTATGTGGAGTTGCCCTTGGATTTGATAATAGTAGTTATGATTTTGTTTTAATGTGATCTCACCATTTTCATCTACTTGGAGGTACTTTATTTTTTTGTTGGCAATTCCCTCTTCAACGCTTATGTGTTGCAGAACTGCGGGACATTTTACTTCTAATATAGAATTATTACCTATAGTTCCATCAGGACTAACACCCAGGAAAAACTCATCATCATGTCCAACGAACAATCCACAATTCTCAACTTTTAAATTTGTTATTTTTTGGAATGTTTCAATAGCTACTGGTTCATGATCTAATCCGTATTTGGTGTTTTTATTTCCTGTGAAGGGGTCGTTGAACAATCTTTTGGCCAATGCACACGGGCTCGCCGTTCTCCTTTTACAAATTTGACCGAAGGTAGAAGCAGTTAACCTGCACATCCTCTCCTCTAGCCACTTGTGATTAGTGCTTTGTCCTCTAGTAGTACGCTCTATATTTTTTATTTCTTCTGAATTCTTTTTCAGGGAAATTTCTATTTTATTCTTTCTACTTTCCGCTTCTTCTACAGTTAAAACTTCTTCTACAGCTCCATAGTCCTCATCTGCTCCAGATGTTTTCAATTTTTTATTAAATCGTTTAGTTTTTTTTTCATAATATATTAGTTCTCTTTTTCTCTTTAATCCCTTCTTTCTGACAAAATTGTCAACAACATTGTTGGCTTCCAGACCTGCACCTTTTAGGATTTCCACAATGTAGTTTTCTCTACAATTATAAGAAATTGCCGCTGCTTCACACCTCATTTGATAGGATTTCTGACCCGAAAAATTTATCTGAAATATAACAGTACTTTACAAAAATAATGTAGTATATAAAAAAGGCAAAAAAATGTTAGCCTTCCCTATAGAAGTGAGATATAATTCGAATTTATAGTTAACAAAACGACGGATAAAGTTACAATGCTTAAAAATTTTCCAAGGTGGCTTTGCGTTATGAAAAAAACAGATACCAAATTAATCACTTACCCTTTTCCCTCCTACAAACTTACTCACAATTGCATTGAATTGCTCTGCGGGGTTATTGTTTTTATTGAGTAGAAAGGAAGAACTACAAGATATAACTCTTTGTAGTGAGCGGCTAATGTCTTGAAAAATTCCACAATCATGCATGATGGGAAGAAAATTTTCAGTGTCCTTTTTTTTACAAAAATAATCTTCACAATTCTTGTGTTCACCGAAAATGTGTTTTGGAGTGTTCACTACATCTTTCTTAAATCCTTCTATTTTAGCTAAAAAGGACGTGTCCTGTTTGCTCCTGAATTCAGCTGATTTTTTTATTGCTATTCTGAATTTCAAAATATTGTTTTCCAATTTTTTCCTGAGGAAGACTGGTACACTCTTCAGAAGGGAATTACTTCTCACTGATTTGGATATTTCCTTCAATTTGTTGCACATATTACGCAATAAATGGTTTACACATTCCACTTTCTCTACTAACAAAGTTCCATATGGCTTCACTTGAAATAATTTTTTAGTAATGCTGCTGTCGCCATCACCTATTAATTTAGAATATTTCACTCCATGCATTGCTAAGCTATTTTTAAATCCTTCCACTATTATAGCCGATTCCATAGAGGTTGAAGATCCAGCCCAATTTTTGGCGCAAAAGTGATCTTTTGTAATTCCCTTCGTTTCATTTCGGGCACAAATTAAGCAAAATTTATTTTTCACGCCCAGAAATAGCACTTTTTTGGTTGCCTCACCAATAATAACAGCTACTCCAGATAAAGCATTGTAGTTCGTCTTGTAAGATCTTTTTGACCAAGCTCCATCCGCTATAACTGTTACTAAAGGAATGCCATTTACATCAACATTGCCTTTCTCAATTGCAAGTTTCTTTTCTTCCTCACCTGCTAATTTTAATTGATTTATCAAAGTTTTATTAACATCATCTTGAAGTATCCTTTGTGTGGTTAAAAATAACTTTGATGTCATCGGCGGCAAACCCATAATGGTGAGCAATTCGGATATTTGTGAATACCCAGTACCGATCGAAATACTTCCTAAAAAAAATTAACAAAATAATATTTCCTTAATATCGAATAGCTGTGATGTTACTAACCTAAAACTGTAGACTTATTCATATCTGATATTTCTGGCTCTGAGGTTCTTACTGAACTCACTTCACTGCAAAGGTTACACCTAATTTTTAGCATCGACTGTAAACCATTCCTTTTTTCACCAATAATATCACAGTTTTGTATTTTGCAGTCAAAAAAGGGTTTATGGCTAATTTTTTTCATTTGTCCCCAAAAATAGTTTATGTCCACGATCCTGCGACCTATTAAATCCACAGGAATTGCATTTATATCTGATGCAAATTCACTATTTGAATTTGAATCCTCTATTTCTGTGGGAGCTTCGTCAATTGCGGGTGGTATTGGGTTATTGCTAATAACCGAGGAATGTTGCATTTTCCATCTTTTTAACGCGTTACTACAATATTGGAGAATAATTATTTAGCAGGGACAATTGAAAGAACTTACTTTTTTTTTGCGGATTTTAAAGTACGATGTTTTTGTCTCACCATGTTGAAAATTTTTTTATCTAAAAGAAAATTACGGTCTGTAAGTATATTTAAGAGCTGGAGTAATAGGTATGTTAATTTGCATTTACAGGCCCAAAAACGGTCGACTTCTCTGGTGTGTCCTATTTTGTAAGCAAGGGTAATGACTTGAACTATTTTTTATAGAATATAACAAATTCCATTCCTATTTGGGGAAATAGACATTTCTTATAGAACGCGATTTTTATTACTAATATTGCGAATTTATTTCAAACTCACTGTATATTTATTTGACAAAAATTGTAATGCGATTAGTAAAACCCAGTTTTAGGGCGGTAGGTAGCAATAACTGAAATACCCATAATGAGATTGTTTAAAAATGTTATTGCAAGTTTACAATACACACCCATCAAGTTGTCTACCTGTTTATGGTTCCTATTTTCAGAAATTTACATTTTATTGCACATCTTCTAAGTATACCGATTAAATATTAAGTATATAAATTTAAATGAAAAACACAAAAACCATTAGACTATTGTCGTTTACATGTAGGTTACGGTTTCCAAATAAATAGATAAAAGGAATGAAATATTTATTTTTCCTACGATCACATATATCACATATATCACTGTCTAGTTCTATGAAAAGTGGCCTTTATTCATACGCGTACGGAAAAAAAACTTATCCGTACGTGTACGGATAACAAAGCTGTCAAATGAATTTTTATCAAGATTGACCACTGGCAAGCTGTCAAATATATAATTTTTAATTAGATTTACCTATGTAATATCTAAATTTGAAGCGATCTATTTGAAAATTTAAATTTTTGTCATTTTCTTGATTAAAAAAAATTTAGGGCGCGGTCGAGGATCGAACCCGCGTACTTTTCGTCAAAAGTCCGATGTTGTACAAACTATTCCAAATCACCTGTTATAATAGTAGGAAAATGTAATCATCTTGGAAGGTTCATGATAAGTATGTATGAGATATGAAAAACAATAATAATTTCACTTTCAATTTCTATAATTATCCAACCAATTAATAATTGTAATAACCTACCTATATTATATAGTTAAAATACTTGAATTTCTCTCACTAATGATAGTTATTGTTAATTTTGAAATCAGTTATGTTGACTTTAATTGTAACATTTTGTGTATTATAATATGTCAGATGTTGATTACACATTATTTGGTGAAATTATCACGTGATCGTAGGAAAAATACTGTACATTATTCGTGCGAAAGTGTTTTTTCACACTCGTGTGATTGACGCACTCGGCTCATGCCTCTTAATACAATATTTCCCATTCGTGTGAAAAATGTCACTTTCCGCACACGTTATGTAATATACTATATTTTTGTAGGTATTGTTTAAACTGTATTCCAAAGAATAAGAAACTTTTCATAAAATATCACTATCTATGTATAAAACTATTTTGTTACTTACCTAAATATGACACTAATATGTTAATCACAAAAGTCTTAAACAATAAATATCCTTAACTATTCACACTTTTCCGAAAAATATCCACAAACTCTACACAATAATCTTCTACACTATTCCAATATCACACTATTCGAAAACAGATGCTTTGTGTAATACCACAGTAGATATATTGTTTTCGTTTAACAAAATATGGATTTAGTATCTAAAAGACGCTCGAGCTAGTTCTCCTTTTACGTACTGTACGGCATGAATCATACAAGCTTGTTGATTTACATCTGGTCCACTATTTCGTGCAACATAGTAATGATTCAGAAGGTAAGTAATGATAACTCCAGTTACTCTGTACAAACGGTCAGTGATTTGCAACAGACTGTACTCCGTAAGATGTCGCTTCAGACCGTAGCATTAAAATTCAAATTCTTACGCACCTTCAATCACATTTTTCTCATTAATTAATAAACATAATGATTTCAAATTTTGACAGTATATTACTAGTGTGTAGCTTCGGAGACGATGCATATTTATTACTGCACTGATAAAATATTAACAAAATTTATTTCAAATTTCACAGCACAGAAATTTTTTTTTCAAAAAATAATATGCATCGTCTATTCACTGTAATGGTTCATATAAACCCTGAAATTTTGAACGTATTATCTTAACTAATAAGGGAGAAAAATGTGTTTGAAGGAAAAATCACTTATTTTTTAAATTTAAAGCAAATCTTGAAATAATTTCTATTTCTGTTCATACAAGTTTATGTATTGAGTAAATACCTATCAAGTTTCAATCAACAACAAAAAAAAAACACATTCTACAGGGTCTTTTAGTACATTTTAGCTTTTTTGGCGAAAGCGCACACAGCGCATTGCCTCTTAAATTTTAAATATATAGCTTTATTCGGGTTCATGCAATTACTGTTCCAAGACTGTCCGGAGTTTGCGCAGTCGAAATTGGCTTGTTCGGGTTTTAACAGGATGGTTCTGACACCCGCAGTTTTGCGTTCGGGTTTATTTTAGAGCAGTTCTGGGACTGTTCGAAAACCGTCTAAGCCAGTCCTCAGTCTCGAGCTAGGACGATTTTCGGATTATCTCTTACGCATGCTCAAACCATTTGCAAAGTAGGAGGGTGGGAGCCATTTTGAAAGTTCGCAGAGGTTAGGTGTGCTGTTTATTTTGGTTTGGATTTTTACTTATCAATTTAATATTTACGAAATGGATGCTAATGATTTCATGAGAATATTTGAACATAGTTCATCATCGTCATCATCATCAAGTGAAGACGATGTTCTTCTTGATGTGATCAACAATGTTGTCATTCCAGAAGTATTAGAAGATAATATTAAAAACGAAAACTTTGTGGAAGAGACTGTCCCTCAATATAATGAGAAGCAGTTTGTGCAACATTTTAGGTAATTTTCTTGACAATTTAAAGAACAATTAACAAAAAACCGATCGAAGTTATAATAATATAACATATACATTTTTTTTAGGCTTTCTAGAAATGCAGTTGAACGGCTAAGGGTAGATTTTGAAGCATCTGAGTATTTTCCAAAGAAAGATACTGGTTTTAGAAGGATCAGTAGTGAAAAATGCATACTGGCCTTCTTGTGGTTTGCCTCTACTGAAGCAATTTCCTTTAGAGATATTGCTGATCGGTTTAATTTATCTGTAAGCACGCTGCACACCATAGTTGAGAATGTCTCAATGTTCTTATCAAATATGTCTCACCAAATAATTGTTTGGCCTTCTCCAGCAGAGTGTATACACATTTCTGAAGAATTTTCAGAGATGGGATTTCCTAATGTAATTGGATGCATTGATGGAACACACATAAGGATGGATGCACCATCAGAAGACCCAGAATCCTACTTAAATAGGAAGAAGTTTTATTCTATACAGGTAGAGCTACTCAATATTTACAAAGGTTTTACGATATATAAAATGTTGTGTCTAGTCTAAATTACGTATTTGCATTATCAGGAGTATAAATGTTAGGAATTGTTATAAATAAACAAGTAATATAAGACACCTCATTTAAATATTCTTAATGTAGGGTATGTCGTGTTAAGATATTTCATGATCTAAGACATCAGACATATATGTATTAGTATAAAGAATATAATATAATCAGTGTATATTACTTTGCAGATGCAAGTTGTTTGTGACCAAAATAGAAAAATAAGGGATACATTAATTGGTTACCCAGGCAGTGTGCATGATGCCAGAGTCTTCCGAAATAGCCCATTGGCGCAAACTCTGGCTGAAAAATGTCAAGACTTTGTCCTTTTAGGGGATAGCGCCTATCCCTGCTTAAGAAACCTTTTGACTCCTTATAAGGATACAGGGAATCTCACAAATGTACATAAAAATTTTAATAAAAAGCTAAGCCACTGCAGAGTGCTTATTGAGCACACAATAGGGCTTCTTAAGCAGAGATTTAGGCAACTTTATCATTTAAAATCAAGGATTACATTTATTTGCCATTTTATACAAGCATGTTGTGTATTACATAACATGTGCATAGATGATGGGAATGAAGAGCAGGAATATGTGGAAAACAATGTAGATGTTCCAAATGTTCCAATTCCAGATGATGAAGTGAATGAAGTTGGACTCAACTACAGAAATTATGTAGCTGCAATGTTGAATATTTAAACAACAACACAATTTTGTTGGAAATCTAATTTTTCTTACAATATAATTTTATAATATTACTTTTCATTATCCATTACTGTAATATATATTTTGTAGAAGGTACCTAGTTTGTTTTATTAATAATATATTTTGTAAATGAATCGAAAAAAATTAATAAAAGCTTCCTATTTTTCTCAATGAAATAATTTATTACAAAAAATACACATATTAAAAAAAAAACAAATCAGAAGAATGAATAAACAAGTCTTATCAAATCACTACAAAAAAAAATCTGTTGGAATCTCACCATGATTAAAAATGAAACAAATTCATAACGAAAAATCAGTCTTAGTTTGTACTAAATTGGAACTAAGTTAACACTAAATACAAAAAACAACAGTTAAAACTTGAAATAAACAAAATACAAATAAAATAACAATTAACACAAGAAATAAATAAAACAACAATTAACACTAGAAATAAATAAAACAACAATTAACACTAGAAATAAACAAAATACAAATAAAACAACAATTAACACTAGAAATAAACAAACATTAATAACTACACAACATAATTAAAAAACTGATATTGCACCAAAAAAAACCTTGAAAAAAACTATCCTTTAGCCTTTCTTTTTTATTAAAAAAGTTCCACTCAGTCCTTTGACCTTTCTTTTTTATTAAAAAAGTTCCACTCAGTCCTTTAACCTTTCTTTTTTAACTAAAAAATCCAAATACTCCCTTGCCATTTCATTTCTTTTTTCCTGTTCTAGCTGCCTTTTTTGGCAATTTCTAATTTCTGCTCCTCCCTCTTTTGTTTTTCATCATAAAATGATTTCAAATCATTCTTTATCTCCAACAATATGTCATTCCTTTTTTTATAGGATGATGATGGGTTCGACTTCTTTTTTCTTTTAACCCCCAATTTTTGAGGGGTTGCATCTACATTTGATGTGAAAACAATGTCTGCATTGGAACATGATGGTTGAGGATCTTCTATTGCAATTACAGGCGCTGGAACTTGACTCTGAGTTGGTAATGCTTCGTTTTCCTGCAGGTGTGAACTCGATAAGAGTAAAATGGGATTACAGTTTTTTTTTTTTGAAAAATTTCATCCAATTCCTCTTCAAACTCACATGTCTTTCTGCTTCTTCCAGTTTGATTATTGTGGTCAATTGTTTTCTTATAATTTCTTTCCAAAACCTTAAATTTATTTTCACATTTGCTTGGAGGTATTATTAATTGATATTCATTGGAGAGATCCTTGGCAATGACCTCCCATAGCTTCTTTTTGGACCTAATTTCATAGGAACCTATTTTTTTATTATACTTCTTATACAACTCTAACAACTTCAAAATTTTTTCTTTGGAAAAGTATGTCTCCTCTTCTTTATCTTTAAAACATAAGAATTCCTCCATTATTAAACCTAAAACCAAAAACAAATATTGATTATCATATTATTATTATAAACAGTGCAAAGAACTGCTTACCGTTATATCCAATTCTTCCAACCTTCTAAATACCAAAAAATTCAACAAAATGCAAAGGATACAGGATACACAACAACAGTGATGATAATGGATGATAATGAGACAATGAGTTTATGAGTTATCTGCAACTGCAATCACAACACAATTGTGTCTGCAATTGTATATTTAGTTAGGTTAGTTCTATAGAAATGTGGGATGTTCGGGTTTTTTCGAATTTTAAACGGTCCGAGAATAGTTCTAAGGACTGAATAAAGTACGCAACTAGTTCTGCGCAATTCCAGAATGGTTTACGGACTGTCCATAAACAAAAACCCGAATAAAGCTTATATGTATGCGGTTCCGAACAGGTCGGCTCGTAAATTTCAAGACGCGTTTCGAACGGTTGGTTCGGAACCTCCAATAAAAAGAAGTGTTGAATTAATTTTTTTTAAGAAATCCGTGACACAGCTTAATCGGCTCAAATACTATCTATGGAAATAATTTATTTTTTGGACCTTAATATAAGAATCATTGGCAACACTTTATAAAATATTCCGCTCTTCGTTGATATTTTATAAAGGCTTTTACAAGAATATTTTGTAAGCAATTCGACAAATCTTGGAAAAATTTAACAGCGGCATTATAAAACAGCGCTATAAAGTACTCGACTATAAAACCACAATACAACAGTGTTAAAAAAGCTGTTTTATAGTTTAAACACTCTAAAGTAAAAATGTAGCATGAAATCACTATATTATTAAGTAAACATATAGCATGAAATCATAATAGTAAAATAAAAACGTTTTATGAATGAAATCTAAAACACAGAAGAAGCAATGTATTCACAGACAAAATATAACAATAAGCAAGAAGCAATTTTAGTAATTCTGCTTCCACCTTCTACCCTTTTTATTGTTGAGGGCATTGTTTCTATTACTGAAACCAGTATTCCTACTGCAAAGAAAAATTTATTAACAAGAACACATTGTATACTTAAATACAACCTCCTTATTAATATCGAGTAAATTTTTTGGCTGTCTATAAAGTAAGTAATTTTATATTGACTATTTCACTAGAGTAAATTGATATTTGACAAAATTTGAAGGTTTTGAACTGGCAATTTTTTGTCTTGTCGCGGCAATTTTTTGACGTTTAATATATCAATTCTATGTGTATAAAAATCTATCACTCTGTGATAAAATTAAATATAAAATCTTTGCTAGTGGTTTCTAAGGAAACTAAGTTGTTTATTTATTTATTTAAATGTAAAAATTATTAAAACTGTTTCAAAAATTTAAATAAGTATTATTAACATGAATAATACAAGATTTGGAAAATACCGCGAAATACAATTAAGACAAAAAAGTCTGCGTGGAAACAGTTTAGATTGTTTCTGGACGCACGTAATTATACGTTAGAAAAGGATACTTCTGAACAAGTTATAGCAAGAATTCTTGAAGATTATGGTTTTAACATGAAAAAAAGAGATGGAACTGATTATACTGAAGCTAGTGTGTAAACACTTTGGAATACGACTGCTCAAATGGTTCAGGAAAAATATTTTCTAGAATTTAACATCAAAATGGATCCGTTTAAAGATATTACCTATACATTTACCAGATTGGCCAGGGATACAAAACGTAAAAAGCTTCAGGCTGAACCTGAAACCAGAAAAAGAAGTTCTAACGCGTTTACCAAAGAAGAATTCATGGAAATGGTAGAAAGCTATTCTGAAGATAATCCTGATGGGTTACAAAAAAAGTTTTTTTATTTATGTTCGTTCGAATTAGCATGGCGTGGAAATGAGGCTGCTAATTGTGATGTTAATTACTTTAAAAAAGAATATGATAATGAGGGTAATTTTACTGGCAGGGTAGAATATAATCCAATCTTTCCCAAAACGACACAAGGAGGATCAAAAGCTTTATCTGGCAGTAAGTGGCTGGTGAGAAATAATGCTAACAACAATTTTTGTCCCGTTCGTTTATTTTTAAAAATTATTGAAAAAAGAGAATCCAATCCTTATCTAACAACAACAAGATTATTTTTAACAGTACATCCAAATTGGGAGAAAGGAATATGGTACAAAAATTCACCATTGGGAATTAATACAATTTCAAAGTGGACGAAAATATCGGCAGAATCAATTGGTATAGACACAAAAAAAATAAAAATAACCAATCATTCACATAGAGCTTCTGCAATATCTGCATTAGCAAAAGAAGGAGTTGGTGAACAAGAAGTATTTAAGCTTTCAGGACATTCTTCTGCCCATTCTTTGAAACCATATTTACAATTAAATGATTAAACTTACAGAGAACCTTCGAGAAAATAAAAATAAAAAAAAGGAATCCTCAGTTTCTAACTTAAATTCATCACATGTTATGATGCAAAACAATCCCCAAAATAATGCTACAACGTACAATTATAATAATTGTACTCTTCACATAAATAAGTATTTTTTTTTCATAATGTTATTATTTTTTTGGCTTTGTATAATTGAAGTTTGCAATAAATAAAACGTTTAAACATATGATTTTTTAGTTTTTCTCTCGTGAAATAGTCATGTCGAATACCACTCAATTGAAAATTTTGTAAGGTAAAATTTTTCTCTTGTCGTATTCAAGTTTGTTGCTTTTAGGTAATTTTGCTCCTGACATTTAATCCAAAACCACTCGCCTAACGGCTCGTGGTTTTGTTAAAAATGTCATTCGCAAAATTGCCAAGCAACAAACTTTCATGACAATCGAAAAATTTTGCCGACAAAATTTTCACTCTCGTGGTATTATATATGATAATATTGATATATCTTTGACAGCTAAAAATACCGTACCATCAATGATATATTTATTAATGCACCCAAGCATAGTAATAACAATTATTTCCTGAGCGAAGGACTATACAATTTAATTGAATTGTTTTAAATTTTTTAATACAACCTTGGAAAAATCTAAAATGCATACTTAGGCCATAAATAATTGACGTCGAACGGTGACAGTGAGTACCTGACGTTGATATTCACGAAATTCTGATTCGCGTTATTCTATATACAGGGTGTTTCGAGACTCCGTTCTCCTGACTCCAACTCTAGCTTACTAAATAACTTGTTGGTAATTTGAAAAAAAAAATCATTAAAATTGACAAAATACCAGCAATCAATAAAGTGAATTTGCTTTTATACTTTTACTTTAGCCTAATTTGCCATAAGGGCGTTGTTCTTATTGTAGACACAAGAAATTTAATATTTATTGAGTAGATGATGTGCCAATGAACGCCTCTGAAGATAGATATTATGGAGTAGTCGTAATTTGTTAAGAATATAAACACCTCAACTACTTTTACTGCTTAATCGATCATAAAGTCGTAACTAAAAACGTTTTTATGGACAAAGCAGGTGTGTAAACTACAAGTGGTTTTGGAATGGTATATGACCATTTTTTTTTTCATATATAGTCGTTGTGGCTGAAACACCCCAATAAAAT
>CAJUYI010007150.1:12639-22972 GCA_910591695.1 Galerucella pusilla
CGAATAGGATTCTTGGTGCATTTTATACAGTTGAAGTAACATTAATAATATCAACTTAAATGGCGACCAAAGAAGATTCGTGGGGTTATTTTGACACAAATAGCAGAAAGTTAGTAGACGCTAATGCTAATTTACAACGATTGTATCGAGTTCGTCGAGACACGAAAATACAGGGACGGATTTCAAGTAAATTTCACCGGAAAAGTATTTATTGTGAATTCACTATTATTAGAACAAATAATTTTGGCCTATCGTATCAAGATGTTACTATCCCCAATTTTACGCTTATAGAATGATTGGATTCAAAATTCAAATACCGTATGTTAAAGGTTTATTAGAAAGAATTGAGAAAATTGGTAATCAATTTAATATTCTAACTATAGCTTTAAATAAATAAAAATAAATTCAGCAAGATAATTTGTTTATGAAGTAACTAATCTTTTCTTCTCCAGTTATATGGTACTATATATAGGTGGATATCTTTTAAATAGTTGAGTGGATTAGGTACTTGAAGAAGTAGGAGTGATTTGTTTGTAGATTCGAGATAGCGTTTTGAAAACTTCAAAAAAGTATTTTTAAATATAGATACATAAAATATGACCTCACATCTATATTATGTTTAAATGTTTTCAACATAAAGCGGATATTATAGTGAGAAAAGTGTTCCGGCTTGTAAATTCAGTCTATTATGCATTGACAATTAATTTATGAAGCAATATTCAACGTTACATGTAGTTTTGTTAGAATTATTTCAAGTATATAACGTCTAAATTTGTCAGGATACTCTATTTCACGAATAAACGTGTGTTTGGGATGAAGTACTGAAAGTTAAACTCACTATAATAATGATATCTCCAAATGTTTGTGTTCAATCTTATTGACGAGGTGGATTACTCGACCTCATATCAGTGCGATTATAATCTTCCATCTGTCCTAGCCTCTTTTGTTATAGTTCTTCATTTTCTTCAGTCTCTGCATTTGTTTACCAGTCTCAGATTTTCAATATTTCTATATCTTCTTCTACTTGATGCCATCTGCTTTGTGGTCTTCTTGTTCTCGTCTTCAAAAGAACCCATGTTGTTATTATTATTTCTGTTGGTGCTCTTCTCATACTGTGTCTCATCCATTCCAATCTCCTTGCTTCAACATTGGACTAGGTATATTGTTTTCTCCTTCTGTTTCCTTTTCTTTTTCTATGTTCCTTGTTAATCTTCTTTCTCCATCTCTTGTTATGCCTGGTCCAAGTATCGTTCTCAATATTATCCTTTCTAGTATTTTTAGATCTTCTTTTTTGTTTATAGTTGTTGTTTCTAGTGCCCAAGTACTGACTGGTCTGATAAAAGTCTTATAGATTTGTATCTTTGTTTATCTAATTCCGCTATCAAATGTGGAACTTTAAGGCACTCCTTGACGTTAGGTAACATCACATTTTTCATAACCTTCATATATCAGTTATGAAAAGTAGTTATGTAAAAACATTACCTAACTGTTTTAGTTCCAAAGAATGAATTATTAATTAGGTACTGTCAAAACTGACAATTATTTCATTATTTAAACTGACAATTACCCCATTATTTTAATTCAATAGTATTTCAAGATTTATAAACATTGAAAACAACATTATTAAGGACACAGTTATTTAAAGTGAGTCAATTTTCTGGGTGAATACTTCATAGTAACAATACTACACCATTTGAATCCACTTTAATATTACCATTGTAATTGAAGATTTTATTAAATATTATAAAAGCTCGGAATTAGATAAAACGTTGTACGTAAACACGTTATGAGACATTGTTCAACTCGCATAATTTGCAAAACTCGCTAGCGTTCGTTTTGGCAAATATTACGCTTGTTGAACAATATCTCTCTTTTCATAACTAGTTACGTAAATAATCGATGTAGATTTTAATGGTTTCTCATTTATGCCAATCATTTTCAATACATTCTTACTTTTATCTTGTATTTACTAGTTTGCCTTATATTTTTATAAATAATTGAAGCTTGATACAATTTCAAACATTTTCTTCCTTCCTCTACCCGCATATATTTTGTTTTGTCTTTAGCCTAAATATCTGTGCCTCTGCGTATAGCTTCTCTATTGCTTTCATTATACATCATTTATAACAATAGATTTGGCTTATATTCGTGAAATAGCCTATACAATGTTAAAAAATGAAGCGATTAAATTTCTTTCTCGCAAAATGCATCACATAGCTATAAAACTGTCAGTTTAAAATTTAGTTATATGAAATGTGTGACACTAATTTTCGGCCAGTTAAAATTTCGTGTCTTTTTTAATCTCAAATAAAATAACCTTTTTTTGGCTGCTGCGACATTCAAATCCCACGGAAAATGAATAAAAATTTAAAAAAGATCCGGTTCTGCACTACAAACGTTTCAAATGGCCGCCAAGTTTTATTATAAGGAATGGGGAAAATACAAGGATTTAAATTAAAATTTAAATAAAATGTCTGTAGTATGTTGCTTTTCTTGTGCAGATTTTATTTTGCTTTATAGCATTTCTTAGAATCTCGTTTCGACAAACACTTTTTTGTGTTTTTTTAATGCTGACTTTGACAGTCTAAGTTGCCACTGCTCCAGCTAAATTTCTCTGGAATTTGTAGTTATACAAAATCAAAAAAAAATTTCAAGCCAAGCCAATGTACGACTTTTATTATAAAAAATATGAGTGTATAAACAATTTTTTTACTATTAAAGCAAAATTCAATCGTCAAAATCTTCAAATTTTATAAATCACACCAGAATTTTAACTACTTTAAAAAAAATAACTACCATACCCGATATATGCACCATTTTACGTATTAAAGATATAAAACAGACGGTTGCTATAACCAGTGGTGTCTCCATTTTTTGAGAACATGAGACTCGTTAAAGGATTCTTAAGCAAAATTACCTTTCAGTAATTTCATTTAAATTTGATATGTGCTCTCTACATGATAGTCTCGTTATATAAGTCATATGATATACAAAAAAATATGTACAAATAGTACCTAAATTTTTAATAGTTAAGTACGTCACTGAAACTGTTTTCAACGTCGCTTATTCATCACTCTACTCTTATAAAACCGTTTACTTTTCTTTTGCTCGTTTTTCAACGGTCTTAAATCTTTTACAAATATCTGATTAAGTGGAGGTAACAATAATTATAGAACAGACAGACAACATGGCAGCTAACTGAGTTATTGTATAAACATTTTTGATAGTTCGAGTATACTCTCTAATGCGACCATGAAAATCAAAACATCCTCTTTAGTTCGCTAGTTTAGATTACACAAGTGGGGCAACATATTTAAGATAGTTAATTGGTGTGATAACGAAGTTGAAAGGACTGAAAATAATTCTGGTATAACTGTAAAAATATTAAGAAAAGATAGTATATTTTGTAGTAAATTTAAAGTATGTATTTGGTATTTTAATTAAGTAACCGTTTTTAATTTAAATTAGTAAAATTCAAGCCTTACACTAAAAATGGTTATGCCAACTCTTTAAAAGTTATACCTAGTAATGAATTAAAATAAGAGGTGTACATGTAATAGTTTTTATTTCAGAGACTTTCTCAAAGAGAGTTATTTTCAATTCGGCATCATTAAAAGTCTGTATATAGTGGTTCACGAGACTCGAAATCCGAGATGTCTCATATCGTTTTCGAGACAATACGGAAATTTTTTTCAAGGCGAGATCGAGAAAATTCCACTTTGAGATTTTTGATCTCGGAAAAGTGTGGGATATATGGCCTTTTTTTTCTCCACCACTCCAAGATATGTTGATTTCCTCCAAACAATATTCATACATTTCTTTCCTGCAGTTCTGCTCTCTGTTGCCGTTGGTTTTTTTCAAATAAACTTCACGAATTAAAATCGTCTGAATTGTCCTCGTCATCAATATCATAGTCAGTGAAAAGATATTATGTTGAAGGAATATCATCATTAGAAGTAACATAACAAACTTCTTTATACAAGTTTTCGAATTCAGATATTGATTGTTACTTCAAATCCCTAATTCATGAAATTAAACATCCCAGTTTTATACGCAACACCAAATATAAAATTGGTTTTTTCACACTTCAAAGCACTATAGTTAACCAAAAATGACATATTTTCAATAAAATTAGAAGATAACTTCAATATGATTTCAAATTTCCCCCGTTTTAAATGCACCCAAAGAAGATCAGATGGTGGCCATGACCAAGTCTGTTAAACCATCGTTTGTCGCTTATTTCGTTTGTGTAACGCCTTCGACAGCATGGCTTCCCTCGATTTTATTAGACGACGCCATCAGTGTCCTTACTTAGTTTCGGTTGAGGATTTACGCCTCGAAATAGAGTCAGTCAACAACGTGATAAGAATGTTTACTTGAAAAAACAGCTTCACGAATCAACTGGTCGACTAGAACGTACTATCAAGAATTGGAAGCAGACTATGGATGCATTATACAAACAACTAAAATAAAGCTTGGATTTTTTTTGGTTTACATAAAGTTTGGTGTTGGTTTGTAAAGAAGTAAACAAAAATATTTAGGTAAGTCTTAGTTTGTTTATAATTTTAAAAAAGTGATGTTGAACAGATCACACGTGCTACTTCCTTAGATTTTGTTTGATTGAAAATGGGTGTACCTACATCGGATGTAAAAGGAAAAAGTTATAAACATCAAACAGAAGATTAAATTAACATCGTCTTTTGTTATTCTTATTGTGATCAGAGGGTAAAAAGTGTTTAAATTTAAGATAAACTCATTCAAGAATTGTCCTAGAAATAAAAATGACAGTTCTTACTTATTGTATAGAATGGAACTAAGCAGAATATGATTAAATATGTCCATCGATCCATTTTTTTTCCGAAAAAATGATATAAATCTTTGATACATTTTGGCAAAATCTCTACCTTAATTTTGAAGAATCTGACAAACAATTCTAATAATGATATTACATTCCGTACTCACAGACATTTTGTCTTATTTACCAAGTTTTTTTATAAAAATCATAAATATATACCTATACTTGGTTATAATGCTCAAATTCGTATTCGACATGACCTCTATTTGAAGAGAAAAAAACTAAAAAACATAAAACTAGTAAGATGTTTTTAACATTTAGGTACTTGCGGTATGTTTGAACACGTACTAGGCAAATTTACTTCATCATTTCTTGCTCACCAACTACTTTTTTGCAATTGGAGAAATAGTGGTGGAGCGATCTGAACAGTTACATTAAATTTCTTAGTATCTACACCAATTTTTTCTACCGAGAGTTTGGCCCATTTTGACAGGCTGTTGATTCCAATAGGTATGCTTTAATACCAAATTACAATTTGAATGAACTGCACTGCCATTTTAAATTTCTGCAATAGATTGTGTTCCAAATCTGTTTTTTCTTCAGAAACACTCAGTTTTGAACTGAACTAATCTGACGTTTCCCAACAAGAATTAACACAATGACATTAAATAAATATCACAACCATTGTAGCTAAATTTGCTTTGATCAACTCACAGTGAAAATATGAAAATCTTGTAAAAATCGCTGTAAAAATCACATGTGAATTTAGTCAAGTCAAATTTTTTTGGTCAATAGAAAATATGCCGTTGCCGTTGTTTGGTATTTTGCCAGTGAAAACACTTTAGGGAAATAGTCAACATAAAATACCAATGTTAGAGTAGTTTGAGTTTCCAGGACACAAGGACCATGAGTTTCTTGGAATACCGTAAACTTTTTGGTTATCTTTGAGATTCCTTTTTAACAATCTAATCCAGAGTCCTTCCTCTTCACTAGTGGTTAAAACTAGATCCTTAGCAAATACATTTGCCCTTGATGTCAACCATAAATCCTTCACGTTTCCCATCCTGTTCAATTTCCATTATTTCATATATAAAGCCCCCATTTTGTACATTTTTCTGTTTGTATGTACAATCCCTGAACCGTATCGATTATTTTTGCTGAAAATTTTCAAAACTTCATTCGTTATTTATACATTCACAACACGAATGAATAATAATGAATCGACGGATGGAAAATATTAACAAACGCAATAAAATTGTTATTTTATACCTCTTGACTATGAAAATAAAAATATGATGCATGTGAAAATGCAATTGAAATGCACAATGGATTTATTAAAAACGCATGCACAATGAACGAGGCATCGAAAGGTTGTTTCCTCTACCTTATCGCAGGATAAATTTGTATATTTTATAATTTTTATTGCAGTAAATGCAACCATGTTGAAATTTTTTTTATAGGTTTTATTTACGTGCAGCGCTTATGGATATGGAATACGATAATTTGACTCTCATTAATTTGAATCTCTCGTTAAATTGAAGGAAAATAACACAAATTGTTTCCCTCGGTAATTTGGAAGTATTCTTTCCCGCAGAGCCGAAGCTTGAGTTGGAAAGGCGCCGGGGCAAAAGACAATTTGGGGCCCTATATTAAAATCACTTGTTATGATAATATCGGTTTTCTGTTATTGACGATATTTATTGTTCACAACTTGTAGAAACAGTTATTATAATCTGCAAGCAATATGAGAATGTAGAATGTTTGCAAATGCTCTTATGACATTTTGTTACAAACGCAGAAACTTAAAACTAAAAACACTTTTTTCAAGATTTTACAAATGAAAATTTGTTTATTACCTTATTAAAGTCAATCTTGCGCGCTCCTTAATTTTCAATGGACAGTAGCGCTAAATTACTAAATATATTTTGTCCCATTGAGGTACGCAAGTAGTTTTTGATTAACTTTAATTTAGAGAAAGTCCGTTCAGCTTTCGCAGTAGTGATAGGGACAGTTAGAAACATCAGAAGTGCTGTGCACACATCTGGATAACTGGACGACAATGACGCATTTTGAATTATCAAGAAACGGGCTAGCTCTTTGTCATCTTTCATTGAATTGATTTCGTTTGAAAATGTTGACCGTACATAAAGCAACTGAGAGGAAAAGGAAGGTGACACATCATTCGAAAAGGTTTTGGAAAACAAATCAGCTTCTTGCTCCAACTCGCTCTTGGATGAATTTTGTAAGATACTGAGGTTGCAGGATTTTATAAGTTTTCAGAACATTTTTCATTCCAACAAACCTAAATTCAAGATGCGATAATATTGTATCTATCATCGGGAAGAAAACATTATCGCAAATTTCTGACACATTCATCAGTAATGAATTGAAATTTTCTCTCAAGCTCTGAATTCTCTGTAACGCATTTTGAAGCTGATCATGTGCAAAACAAAGATCGATTTTTTCTGACTGCAATAATTTTGACGGTAAGTTCATTATTTGTAAAATTTCATCTTGAAGAACGAGGAGAAAGACAGAATCAAAAGTTTCAATTTTTTTTGAATCCCCAACGCCATGTTTCTTTCTTTTTAACATTAAGTCAAACTAGCAAACTCTGAGTCAACTAATATGTTTCAATCTTTTTTTTCAAGTTTGTTTTTGTATAAAATTTTTAAATATGTCCAAAAAGGGCTAAATATTTTCCATTTTTATTCTCTGCCAGGGGGCCCCTAGGGTCGGGGGCCCCGGGGCACCGCCCCGGATGCCCCATTGTAGATCCGGCCCTGCTTTCCCGCTTCCAGTTTTCTTTAAAACGCTTCTTTGAAACAATAAATTTCGAATTTTATCAAACTCTTGTTATTCTGAACTCTTGGTAATTCGAAATTTTAAAATACTAGATATTGATTAGTAGTATACCTACATGTTGATAGTCTACCAAAGTTTAAATTTAATTATTGCAGTAAATTATATATCCCGGCCAAACAGGGAATCATCCTGTACTAGGTATACCTATACCCTAAGTCTAGATGGGATCCCAATATCATTTCTAGACTTGAAAAGATTATCATGAAAAAGAAAAAAAAATGTTTGATAACCAAGATAGCGCTTACAAAAAGATAACGCATACATAGAGGAGAGTTGCCATGATCGTACCGTATCCTTCATCGTACCAGCTCCTATTTTCCCACTAACAGTGATGCTAGAGCACTCAAGCGGCGACAATACATACTTGCTATTGTGGAGAGTCAGTAGCAAAAGATGCACATGTTTGTTTGTAGTGGTTTATGTTTCATATTAGTTTATGTATTTGTGGCTGGTTCCATGTAATATTTCACCATCTTTCGTAAGCTCACAGATCCTTTCACGATAAGAGTAACTCACTTTGGTACATATACTTATTTATTACACTTAATTTAGCAATGAAAAATCATCCGGTTTCCGCCGTAGTTTTGTTAGCGGGTTAGGATTTCTATATTTCCCGCTACGACGACGAGTTGCCTTCGTCTTAACACTTTAAGGTTCCTTCATCGTACCGCCATTTCAAGGTTCCCTTGATCGTACCGGTTACTTTTAAACGATACTTAATGTCTGATACACATCTATGTGTGTGTTCTAGATGTCAAAAAGGAAATATGGAGCGTGGACCGAAGATGAAATGCATCGTGCTCTCATTTCTTTTCGGAACGGAGATATGGGGTTCAACGATTGCTGCCGCACATATAACATTCCTAAACCTACTTTCAACCGCCATCTGAAGGAGACAAATATTTCTGCTAATGGAGAAGTCAAGATCATCGGTAAGCAAACCACATCTTACGTCTTGAAAGCCTAATGTTTGGATTGAGAATAACTGATGTGAGGAAATTAGCATTCCAGATAGCTGAATAAAACCATATACCCCATAATTTTAATAAGCAATCCCAATTGATGGTTTTATTTGACGCCATATTGCGGTGGATCGATTGTAGTGCTATCTAGCGGCACGTATTGAAAGTAGGTACAAGGTAGAAAACTGGGAAATCAGAAACTGTAATAAGTGTACAGCTACTTTTAACTCACTTAGTAATGTCAATGTTGCCATGTTTCAATTATATACTAACTAGATATTTCAGAGTTCCTGTAAAAAACCAAGACGCACACCTTAAATATATTTGTGGTATTATGAATATTATGTCTTCGTGTACATTTTAAAATTATTAAATTTATATACATAATATATACTAGAAAAAAAGGTTTCTTACAATTGTGTACTTTATTTGTTTCAAGTTAAAAACATAAATATTTAATATTTGCCACACTTCTATTATGGACAAAAATAAGTAAGTGTCACAATGTCACCAGCGCGTGGCCTTTTTGGGAAACTGAAACCATGGTATTGCTGGTATTGTGATACTCACTTATCTTTCTCCATAGTAGAAGTGTGGCGATTGGCGAACAATAAATAGATAATGTTCTCAACTTAAAACAAACAAAATACACAACTTTTCCACTTTTATTAATATCACAAATATATTTAAGGTGTGTCTCGGGTTTCCACAGGAACACTGAGATAACTAGTTTGTTTATAATTGAAACATGGCAACATTGACATTTTTAAGTGATTAAAATGTAGATGGTGCCACATTAATTACCCTTAGTAGTTACCTATTTTTCTACCTCCGGAGCCTACTTTCGATAAGTGCCGCTAGATGGCACTACAATACGATCCACACGATCCACCACAGTATGGCGTCAGCTGAAACCATCAATTAGCGGGGAAATAATGGTATTATGGATTCAAGGTTCACCATCCAGAACTCATGCAACGTCTCTTGCATGGGTTAAGGGATTCAATAAAGAGAATGTTCATAAGTCTATTATTTGTAGTTTATTTCATACGATATTAACCACATATGAATTGTGCAGGGTACGATCAAGGAGCCCCCTGGTACGATGAAGGCAACTAGTTTCTTTCTTTGTACCACTTGCAGGGCCTTAGTCATTTATTGTTTTCAGGTACTAAATGAACTTGTATCACATTAAAAAAAAATTTATAAGGTTAAGAATGGATTTAACTATACAATAATTTTGGGCATAACAACTATCAGTATGTGAGCTACAAGACGAGAATTGGTATGATCAAGGCAACTCTCCTCTACATCATGTCCCAATACCTCATATTCCATTTGCTTCATTTCCAAATTAAATTATCAATTCCTAACTATTAATTTTTTGTTTGAATAATTAAAAATAACATAATTGACTACCGCAATGTAAATAATCGCATAAAAAGCAAGTGTGAATGACAAATAAATAGCCGTGTCAGGCGTTAAATGCCTTTTTTATAGGAACTAAAACCACAATAAAAATTTAAAAAAAATTAGTACGTTCTAAAAATTATCCAACGATTTGTAAAAAGGTAACTACCCATTCATAAAACAATAATGCGTAACAAGTAAGTAAAAACAGTTTTATAGCTCCCATTGAGAATCAAATGATTGATATGTGTTTAATTTTATTGGGGTGTTTCAGCCACAACGACTATATATGAAAAAAAAA
>CAJUYI010007151.1:0-12537 GCA_910591695.1 Galerucella pusilla
TGGAAATACCACCATGGATATTAAATCCATTTGATGAAATGAGAGTGGAGAGTGTGATAATTATAAGATGAGCTACTCGAGCTTAGCACTAATGGGGAGGTGAAGGTGAAATTTAAAGGAGGGTATCAAACATTTTGGCTGCAAGCAGGAATACTCGAAAAATATCATTGACTGTGGGGAAATGAGAGAAAGCGTTTCCCTCGTCATACCTTGTCGAAAAAAGTTTTGGTGTTGGTATAAACCTTTTTACAAGAAAAAGGAGCAGATTTAATATCACAGAAGATTTTTGCGGTTATTTCTAATAAAATTACATCCAAATATTTTTATGTCAACTCATCAAGTCAATCCCTCCCTTTAACATTTGGCGATTATCATTGTAGAGGTTACTTTACATTATTAGTGTTTAATTTTAATTATATGGACTGTTATAACAATAATAAATAATAGTGTTTAGTATGATACAGTGAGTAATGGTCCAAAGTGGAAGATTCTTCGCCTAAAAATATTTCGAATATCTCAAAAACCAGTAACTTTTGAGACTAATGATAGGTGTACCGAAAATGATACAGTTTTAATACCGTTATCGATAAATAAGTTAATCGCACAGTTACATCAACAACAAAGTTTTTGTGGCGCCCTCTAGAAAATACATCGAAATGAACAGTCAGAAACTATCAGAAACCGTCAGAGGCATGCGCAGTAAAAAAAAGCGTTCATAGAATCAATTTAGCAGTTGGTAATTTAAAAATCCTCTGTTCGAAGAAAGAAATTTGCGGTTTCGGATCGGTTGCCAACTATCAGAATAATTTGCTGACCGTAATAAAATTTTCAATTTGAACATGAGAACATGCGTATTGTGATGCTGTAGAAAGTGACAAATTTTTACTATTTCTTTATTATACTTAATAAAAAAAAACATGGAAATAGCTAACCCGTTAGTTCCTTCTAAAATAAAACGTGAGTAAAATAATTTGTATGTTGTAATACCGGACATTTGAAAAAAAAATCTCTGGCTTCTTATTAGGATGACCAAAGAATGACCAAAGAATGTAGAACTTTTAGTTCATTTTTATTAAAGATATAGTCTATAGAAAGAACAAGGAGTGATAAATCATTCATTTAAGTAGATTTCATAGACGTACCAAAATATTTTTTAAGAGGGTATACCGTAAGGTACATTTTGTATTATATTGAACGAATGAGTTGCAGCTATGCTAAAGAATATACGATTTAGGTCAGAGGTAACGGGATGTACTAATTTTAACAAAAAAAAAGTGATAGAGGTACATAAATTTTAGTAAGTTTGATAAAGAAAGGCAACACAGTTTATTCATAATAGAAAACAAACCGATCTGTAACAATAATTATTTTATATATTTTTGTTCTTTTTGTAAGAAGATTAATTCAAACTTTGAATATTGTCACAAATAAATTACAATGAAATATATTTTTTTGAAAGATGTGGGTTTCAGATATACAAAACATAATAGAAAATCTCTCTTGATAGATAAACCGGATATAGTTTTTTGGAGAAGAGATTATTTAAGAAGCATTCGACATGCCAGAGAACAAAATTTGAAAATCTTCTACTTAGACGAAACATGGATAAATGCTGGATATACAGTTTCCAAACCTTGGCAAGATGAAAACATTAAAAGCAAGAGGCAGGCATTCGTGGAAGGTTTGTCGTTAGGTTTGCAGCCACCATCTGGAAAAGGAAAAAGACTTATCATTGTCCATGTTGGAAGTTCTGAAGGTTTTGTTGATGGTGGATTATTAACTTTTATCTCAAAACGCACGGGGGACTATCACGAAGATATGAATGGGGATGTCTTCGAGGAATGGTTTGTTCAAATGTTGGATCTGATTCCAAAAGGGGCTGTTATTGTTATGGACAACGCAAGTTACCATTCACGGTTACGAGAAGCATTGCCCACAAGTCGTTGGCGTAAAGCAGAGCTTTTGGAGTGGCTTATTTCGAAAAATATTAAGTTTCCAAAAGATCCACTAAGGAAAGAACTTTACAGTATTGCAAAAATGAACAAGAATAAATACAAAACCTACATTGTAGAAGATATGGCTTCTTCTCGTGGTATATCAGTTCTTCGACTTCCCCCTTATCATTGTGAACTTAATCCCATAGAATTAATATGGGCTCAGGTAAAGGGGGAAGTTGGAAAAAAAATACTACTTTTAAAATAAACGATGTTGTGAAATTGTTTGAGAGTGCTGTAAGTCATGTTAGTAAGGAAAATTGGACAAACTGTATCGAGCATGTTATCAAAGTAGAGGCAAATATGTGGAAAATTGACAATATTTGTGATGATTCAATCGACCCTATTATTATTAATGTCAACAACGATTCTTCCTGTTCCGAGTCGTATATAGAATAAAATGTAAGTAATAAATGTATTCCAATAATTATTTCTTTCCATTTTTTATTATATTATAATTTAAAACGTATTTTTTTCCCAAAATACACACCACTGCATTGCGTTATTGCTTATCTGCTAATCCTTTAACAATGAAGAAACCCTAAATTTTGCTACAACTGAAACAAATACGGGGTCGATCTACCTGGTTTTTAGATTTACGGAAGAAATGTAATTTAAAGTAAGAGATTTATCAAAAATTTCATGGTGCTTCCTGTAAAGGTTTTGCATACTTAATTAGGGTTTATTACTCCTCGTACTTTTTGTACATACTATATCACTGTCAAATTGTCAAAATTTTCCACCCGTTCGTACAACAAAAATTGCCAATTGATTTACAACGAATCACAAACGGAATGTCAGAGTTTGACAAATTTCCAGTCGATTGGAAATTCCGAATAAATATTATGATTTCCCGGGTCCCAAAACCCCTATCCTCAAATTTTTAGGCTGGTACACACAAAATCTTCCAATTTATTGAGAAAAAACATTTTTGACATTTCAACGTTGCCAACCTGTATCTTTTTAATCATCAATATTTTATTAAAATAAGTTGCATCAGATTGTAATATTTTTAGACAAAGAATCTTCCATTTCACTTTAGTCCATTATTTACGGACCACCCTGTATATATTCGAATAAATACAATGGAAGCAGATATACTAATTTCCTTTTTATCTATCACCACTACGATTGGGAAGTTTTCTAAATAAAATACATAAGTGTGAATTGATCGGTTTCTTGTAGTGTGAGTAGATTTCAAAAAAATAAAGTTGGATGGAATAACTTTTGACTCGGGTACTTTACTTTTTTGACATCCACTCACAGCACATTCAAACAAATATTTAACCTTACCAACTAATCAATTCTCACCTATTTTTTCTAAAACTGTTAATTCGTACTTGAAACTCAGCAGCAATGCAAACTTCTAAAGTGCGATTTGATCTTCAAATTTTTCGTCGAGTTTTGGCAAAATGGTAGAAATGTAGCTGCAGTAGGGCCACCGCAACCAGCCAAATTTTGAAATGGGTCTATGAGGAATAAAGTTTGGGAGCCGAAATAATCAAAATTAGAAATCAAAATGAATTTTTAAGTAGCACACTGTGAAATATTTACAGATGAGTGATGTCATAGAAACGCTTTTACTATTCTAACGTTTTGGTGTGAAATTTGAATTGTATTATGGAAACATTCTCCTTTAAAACCTTTATTTTATCAAGAAACCTATTTTTGTAGCAGTTTTTCAAAATCAGTCATCATGCCTATTAATCTCGCTATTAATTGGATTAGTCGATAGTGACTTCTCTAAAACCTTGAATTTTTAGAAAACTCACAAGACACTCGTTACTGAGGTATGGGAAATATTGGATAAACTATTGTTTATTTCACGCGCACTATTAGAACAAAATACAGAGTTTCCCTAGGGAAATATACAACTTTGAAAGTCACACTTTTTTGGGATTGAGAGAGTATATTTCAAAATTTTTTTAAAAAGTAGCCTTTAGCTATAAACCTTCTGATTCACTCTGTATATTTACGAGGTGGTTCATTACTTATCGAAATAAACAAAGAAATTTATTGAAAATTTAACGACCTTCTCTTGGTGTTCAAACATATGAATTTCACTCCTAAAATATATGCAATAAGAAGCTGTTGCTCTGGATGTATTTAAAGCGAGAGCGGTATGAACGCACAATCAAATCAGATGGAACAAATCTCTTTTACGACCGTTTTTACGACCGCTTCTAATTTAAATTATTCCCACATTTACGAAACTACAAGTTTTTTTTTTTATTTGGGTTTATGGCTACTTCAACTTAATCTCGGGATAACAAGCGTGTTTAAACGAATGAACGCAAACATTATTTAGCAATATAAACAATCGTTATTACTTTTATAACCGAAATATACACACAATTTTTACAATTTCTTGTATAATTTATTATATCGTGCTATTTGAACGTTAAAAACGAAGCTTTCTACGCTGTTGGAGAAAGGTATTTTCTGTATATCTCTTATTTATTTTTATTATCATTAACTTAAGTGTGCACTTGCTTCACCATTACTGTTCATCTATACCGAGCGTGCCGAGCGTGTGTACACACAAATGGGATTAGGCTCAGTAGTTACATATTTAGAAATTTGCAGACAGTGTGACAAGCATTTAAAATTGCAGCCTTCTGAAGATCGATGTATGTGTTTTTGTGAAGACCTAGTTTGGTTAGGCTGTCTTGTAGAATTTTCGAAATTCGTCCTGTAGATGAAACGATGACCGGTACCACCTCTACTTTCTCCGCATACCACTTCTGTCCTACATCGATTGTAAAATCTGTGTATTTTGCAATCTTCTTGTATTTGTCAAGAATATTGTTGTTAATGGGTGCAACAGCATCCACTAGGAAAACCAGGATAGCTTTTTTATTCACAACCACTATATCTGGCTGGTTATTTGCCACCCATCTACCGGTGATAATTGACCTATCGTACACTCCAACCGGTATCTCGTGAAATGAGGTGAAGATGCGCCGTAACAAATTTGAAAGTGGGGATCCAGCAAAGCCAATCGTGCGGTTGACGTTATGCAGTAGGCAGCTCGATATTTTTACACTGTTGCATTGTTTCATTTATTCGCGTTATTTAAAGTTGATTTTGTTGTGACCTCACGTTTTGTATTTGTGTATTATGTTTTAATTATTTCAGTTTTACTCATTTCATGCGAAAGTTCTTTTCAGTACTCTCTAAAGTTAAAAACTGTGAAGGTAAGGAAATAATTATTGTAATATGAAAAAGTAGATATACCTATATTAGTGATATTTAATTTTTGTGAAATGTGAGATAAACTTTCTCCCCCTTTGTATACAACTTTTTGGGACACACTGTATATCATGCTTACCAAAAATTATTCCCCCGTTTTTTAGTAATTAAATTGTTGTGTCAATTATTTGAAACTCATTTCTCCAAATATCATACTAAAAAATACCCAACATTACTGTGATCATCCAAATAATGACAACGTTGTATAAATTTTAATATCCATTATCCGGAATGTTTGGTTAAATTTCATCCCAGTTTAGCCGAATACGTTCTCTCTCTGCGTACTGGAAGCTCCGCCTTGTCACGTGATACCAGTTTACGTGTACTTGAGTCTAAAATTGGCATTCTCTTGAACTGAATGAGATGGTACTTGCAATAAGGCGTGTAGTTGTTAGCTAATCTAAATTTTTTGGCCAACTTCTGATGGATGATGTTGCTGAGTTGATTCTGCCTGCGAAGGCAATAATTGATGTTAGCTTATCATTACTATTCGGTGCTAAGACAACATCCCGACGTAATGTGTTGTATCGTCTCTGTTGTTTGTTGACACCTTCTGCACTTGTCCGAAATGATGTTTGGATCTTCTATGACAATTTTTCTGTGATAGTTGGTATTAATTACTTGGTCTTGAATTGCCATCATAAATCCTTCTGTTTCTGGAAACAATATTCTATCAGAAACCCACTTATAAGCGTTATAAGCTTTTTGGTCCACTCCACCTGCCCTAGTCTGTATTGTTTCAATTTTCTTATCAGCGTTTACAAGATCTAAGAGGAATAGCTTTCTTTCTGTTTTTGCAACGATCTTATGCAATTTGTATGTTTGAGCCTTGCCAATGAAGAATTTTTGTTTGGATTTTGTTCCTTCCCTCTTCTCTTGGTAGTGTGATCCTCATAACTGTTAATGTGGGATGGTGTTTGTTTGATTATCATGGTATGTGTTGCACTTTAAATATCTTCCAGTTCTTTTTTTTGTCCACTTCAGATTTCCAAGTAGTATGGCAAAGGTATTAATTGCTTTGGCTTTTTTACAGGAAACTGTAATAATCTATTTTCGTTTAATTCCAAGATCTTCCGAATTCACAGCAACGATGTTTCGACAACGGAAATTACGGTTGTTCCTTGAAATAGAGGAAATGAAACGGATGGAAGAAAAAATACTTTTAAAATTGGAGAACTGAAGCGGCGTGTTTCTTGTCAAAGTGTGGGCGGACACGACAATGAAATCTCTTATAAATCGGCTATTTCTAATAATTTATCTGCAAGTAAACTTTCAGAAAATATGTTACGAGAAACAATGGTGAAATTTGATTTTTAGTGATTTTTTTATAGTTCTGAGGTGTGGGAAGTTTTTTTGGGGGGTAGTTTTATTCGAAAAATTGCCCAACAACTATACTTGCAAAGAAAATCCATACACATTTTCGTACAAAATTAAACACCACATAATTATGAGCTAGAGTCATTGGGTTTGTTCGTAGAAAGAATTTCCAATCGATTTAAAATTTCTCAAACTCTGACATTCCGTTTGTGATTTGTTGTAAATCGATTGACCAATTTTGTTGTACGAACGGGTGGAAAATGTTGACATCACGACAGCTCTTCAGCTTCAATTATTGTCATACATCTGAAAAAAATGAAGAATAAGTGAATAATTTTGTAATGAATGTGTCATTCTTTGGCCATCCTAATAAGAAGTCAATATATTTTTTTAATGTCTGGTATTAGGTACAACAAACAAATGATTTTACTCACGTTTTATTTTAGAAGAAGTTGACTGGCTAGCTTTTTCCGTGTTTTTTCCACAATAACAGAAAAATAGTGAAAATATGTCTCTTTCTACAGCATCACAATACTAAAAATTTGATCCCGGTCAGCAAATTATTCTGATATAGTTGGCAACTGATCCGAAACCACAAATTTCTTTCTTCGAACAAAGGATTTTTGAATCACCAACTGCCAAATTGTTTCTACGAACGCCCTTTTTTTAATGCGCATGCCTCTGACGGTTTCTGATAGTTTCTGACTGTTCTACGAAGAAATCTATTGTTTCGAACCAATTTTCTCTACTCAAAATTACATCAAATACACGCTCCAAAAAAATTCCTGAAACGAGTTTGAAATTTAATACAATTTAATTCAAAACAATCTCTCGAATAGCTGAATATCATATTTCGTATCAAATACTTCTGCTTCCATCAAAATTCAACCAAACAATGTTTTTTTTTGAAACGCCCTGTTATTAATTTAATTTAAAACAACATTTGAGTAGTTGAATATAATTTTTTGTAACAAAAAGTTGAAATTCAACCACCTACACAAACCATTTCAGCATAAACAATGGACACACAGGCTACCGTTTATATTATTCACTAGCCGGTAATCCAATATGGCCGTATCTTTGATCTGTCCCGCTCCGGTTTTCCATATAACTCGCCGTCTCCATAATTAATTAGTGCTTTAGTTGTACAGCCGATAAGTATAATACATACTCCGGTATACTGCAGGTAACAACAATCCTTTGTTTCGCTCTGCACTCGAGAACTTGATATCAGTTCAGTTTAGAGCTTTTAAAGCCACGTTAACAATACTTTCATATACAAAAGAGAGTAAACATATAAACTTGCGGGGCTTTGTGTTCTTGTTCGAGATGAAAATATTCATAATATGACAGTAAATCTTGACTACTTTTATGGAATATTCAATATAAATTTTTAATCTTGATTTTAAATTGTTTTATCGAAAATTTATTAAAAACAAACAACAAAAAGTTCAATTATGTTTAATAAGGATATTTGCAAACGACAAAAATTGTAAGTATAGTTTGTCTCAAACTATATCGTCTAATTTTTTGCCGGCAATCATAATATTAATGGGCCAATTGCAATCAATTACATGGCCAATAGGTAGAAGAGATCGCCAGTGGCGGACGATTTAAAATTATTTTAAAAAGTGTCAAATTTATAAATATCTCTTTTTTTGTATTTTTATCATAAATCATTTGTTTTTTTTATGGAAAGACCATTTCTCTATACTTTCTTTTTCCTCCTAAATAAGAGATTATTAAATACTATTGAGTTCCATAAACGATAACCTGTCACTCTACTGTTGTTGGGTTTCATTTCAGGTGAAATTATTTTAAGAAGGTCGTAAATAGTCGTATTTAGATGATTGTCGGCAAAAGTGAAGACAAAAGTCAGAGAAACTATAAGATACAAGCAATAGAAATGCGAGAGGGCTAAAGAGTAACAAAGATTGATGAGTCCTACAGATTGCGAAAAAGTTTAATAGGTTATACGATTCACATTTAAATTGTTCAAAAGGCATATGGTAAGAGTTACTTATCTCGTGTGCGTGTTTTCGAATGATGAAAACGATTTTTTGAAGTCGCATGAGCACTCGGACAATTGAGACTGTAAACACCGATAAAGAAATTGACATAAAAATCTCACGTAACGAATTGAACATGAAGAAAGTATGTGCCAAGCTGGTCCCAAAAGATTGAACCTCTGACCAACTGTTCGTCCCTCAACAAATCAGTAGTGGGATTAGGAATGATCAACTCGAATCGAGTACGCCATTTTAAAACGATTATTCTTTTCACTTGTCAAAATCTGACATTTTGGTGGATTTAACCAATAGCAATCTAGTCAATCATTCGGTATTATACTGATAATTCTGCTTCCTCATCGATAATACCTTGTTTACATTGAAACGTCAAAATTTTACTTTGAATTTGTCATTATTGACAACTAAAAGTGCTTCGAAGTTTATTGAAAAATAAACACAAACCAATTCAGTGCCATCACCCAAGAGAATATTGAACTTCAGGTAATACAAAATTTTAAATTGTTGAAAAAAATAATCTTCCCAAATACAACTCGCCTTTCAAATTTCATCACATAATTTTTTATTTCCATCACTCAAACTTTTGTTTATTTGAGGCAAAAACATTTAAACAAACCGAATTTAGATAAAATCCCTCGTCCTAACGGACTCGTGATTCTATCAATCGGTTTGTTTTCATATTTTTGCCAAATAAACAAGTTTTCGTGTAAAAGAAAAAATCATCGATAAAATTTAAAGCACTCGTGGTATTACCTTTGATTATTTTTTTCACTTGTCAAAATCTGACATTTTGGTAGTTTTAACCAATAGCAATACATTATTCTAGCCAATCATTCGGAATTGTACTAATAATTCTGCTTCCTCATCGATAATACCTTGTTTACATTGAAATGTCAAAATTTTACTTTGAATTTGTCATTATTGACAACTGAAAGTGCTTCCAAGTTTATCGAAAAATGAACACAAACCAATTCAGTGCCATCACCCAAGAGAATATTGAACATTTAATACAAAATTCCAGTCCACAATTGATGAAAAAAATAATCTTCCCAAATACAACTCGTTCTTCAAATTTTATCACATAATTTTTTATTTTCATCACTCAAACTTGTTTATTTGAGGCAAAAACATTCAAACAAACCGAATTTAGATAAAATCCCCTCGTCCTAACGGACTCGTGATTTTATCAATCGGTTTGATTTCATATTTTTGCCAAATAAACAAGTTTTCGTGGAAAAGAAAAAATTATCGATAAAATTTGAAGCTCTCGTGGTATTACCTTTGAACATTTACATTAGGGGGCGACCATTAATTACGTGGGGTGTTCTAGGGGGGAGGGGTCAAGCTAAATCTTTCCAAATCTCACTTAAGGGGGAGGGGAAGGGTCTTGGTAAATAGCACGTAATTATTTTTCTCGCAGAAAACGATGTAAAGCTGCTTAAAAAATTACGTTAATATTCACAAATACTAGTCTTTTGCTAGTCTTCAATAAAAGTAGGAAATAGAACAAGTTTTTTAAATATTCAACACGTTTACAGTCCAAATAAAGGCTTTAAAGAATCTCGCATGAGATTAGGGTGGGAGGAGGGAGTTCAGGAAACTCTCATGATATCTCACCAAGGGGGTAGAGGGGTCGAAGAATTCTCAAAAACGCCTCACGTAGTTAATGGACGCCCCCTTACTTTATTGAAACAATGTATACACCCCCGGAGCGTAAATCTTGAAATTTGATACCAATAATTCTAGACACTTTTGGAGAGTCACCATTTTATTTCTGTTACCTATCTGTCACTGGTTAAATTAGTTGTCAGTGGAAAAAGTAATTAGGAAAATATAGATGCAACTAACTAGAACTGCTACAAAGGTCTAATGGAAAATGAACATAAAGGAATATCAACAAAAACAGATATAAGTGACATTTTGACATAAGTAGTGATTGGCTAATGAAATCAAATAAAGCATTGCCAAAAGTTTCTAGAATTTTTTGCCACCAATGCGTTGAGAATTCAGCTAAAACGTTATTTTAAATTTCAAGGTTCATGCTCTGTGGGTGTATATGTTTTCGCGAAAGACCGAAATCTGGTGAATGTCGAGATACACCGGTGAATGTGAACATTCTCAACGTTGCTTCACGTATGTCCGAAATATTGTTTAAATTTCATTATTTTTAACTTACACCGGCGATTGTCGACATTCAGGATGCACTGTGTGTATGTTGAAAAAAAATTTTTTTTTAATGAAAACAAAAAAAATCCATAGGTCTTTATTTATTTAAATAATATGGGAAAAGGAAAATGTCAAAACGTTTTAAACGTCTGTAGTCCAAAGGTGTACTACACTTACTTTTAGCAGAAATTACTTCAGAAACGATTTTAGAGTACTTTTCTTGAGAAAAATAAAAATAATTGTCTTCTCGTTTACTTCCAATTAAGGCATTTAACTTTTCAAAAAACTTATTACGATTCACTGTAGTAGCCATTGAATACAAATTATAATTTCTAATAAGAAAATTAAATTAGGTTAGGGAGCGCTGTCAAACGTTGCGTTAGACTGACAAAGACAAAGCTAACTGAAACACGCGACCTGCAGTGTCCGAGATTCACCGGACCTCATTTGTGTTTGTCGACATATACTGGTGAAAGTCCGAATGTATGATAGAATTAAGAAATGTTCGGACTTTCACTAAGGCATTTGACATTTGTCGACATCCACCGGCGAATGTTGACATTCACTACTTTCGGTCTCTCACTATACACTGTGTTATTCAAAAGATGCGACATAGGGACTCCTGTACAAAACTGTCAAACGCGAGCTAACTTTTTTACCAAATATAGCATTCATAAAAAATAATAACAGATTTGGAAAGGTCGTTGGAAAATAAGTTCAAATGCACTTTCAATTTTTTTTAACTATGCCAATTTCTGTTTAAAAAGCATTAATAAAGCGAGGTTATTGGTTTCAAAAACTCATTTATTCAATTAAATGCTCAAATTGTTCTCCGTTTGCTGCTAAACAGTGTCCCAAACGATCATAAAAGTTCCGCCTCACATTATTAATGAATAAATACATCAATTTTTGAAACAAATAACTTTGCTTTATTTTAAATTTAAAAATTGTGAAAAAAGAACTAAAAACAAAAAGAAAAAAATTTCACCGCAGTAGCGAATCGAACCGCCATACTTCAGCTTTAACTTTTGAATTTCCCGTGCCCCTAGCCTGCTGGCTATTTCCTATGAGGCTTGAAGTATCCTCCGAAAGTGGTATGAAAATGGAATTCGACTTTTTTAAACATAACTATCCATTTTTTTATTAAACCAGAGAAAATTTAAGAGAATTAAGAGTGCATTTGAGCTTATTTTCCAACAACCTTTCCAAATCCTCCTCTATTGATAGAAAGCTTCAACACTTGCGATGTGCCCCGGATATTCTTATATCTCCAAGAATTAAAATCATAATGATAATGTATTAAAAACTTACTTGTACCAACTATCTGATTTCCACTCTTTGAATTTTGCATGCGGATTAAAACGCTTGCTATTATTTCATAATTTCTCTATATTTCATGTAGTATAGTCTTTTCACGATCTAAGAGACTGACTTGACTTGACTTATGCTTGAGATTCAATAAAACCATAAACCTCCGATTTACCGTGCAGAGCCACACTATACCCGTTGAAAAAGAAAAAGTACTAAGTAAATTAAGAAGAATTACCCATAAGTCCTATAGAGTTCTCAGTTAATAATTTATTATTCACCAACAAAATAAACAGTTTCTTAGATCGTGAAAAGAACTATAATTAGTAAAAAATGAAATGTATCTCACCCAGTAGATTGTAATTTTCGCCACCGTGGACGCTAGTCTAAAACTCAAGGTCACGCAAATTCTTTATTGTGGACCTGAGGAAAGTTTTCATTTGTACGTATACGTATACGTAGGTACCTTTACA
>CAJUYI010007152.1:0-12535 GCA_910591695.1 Galerucella pusilla
TACGCAACTGGTAAATGGGTTATGTGAAACAAAACAGTACTTATATCAAAACTGCCAAAAAAAAACCTTAAGGTGTGAAATACTTTTTTGTGATATATCGTTCGACCTACGTTGCCAGTTAAAAAAATCAATACGGAGGCAGAAAACTGAGTTCTGACGTCACATAACTTTGACAGTTCCTTTAAAAAACGATGAATACAATACCCTTCATTACCCTGAAATTTGATAACTATATGTTTATTCTTTTCAAAGAAAATTACTTGTTGCCAGACTTTCTCGCTACCCTGTATATAATTTTATTAAAATTGTTAACTGAATAAATATCTTCATATATATTGTCCAATTAATTTAAACAATAGTTGTTATTATTAAAATCAATGGAATTAACGAAATATAAAATCTATTTCGACCCAAATACGACCTTTATTGTTGGCTCTTGATCCAAATTATCAACTTAACAATAAAGAAGTTACAATGGGTGTCTGGTTGTCGGCTGCTGCTTTCAAACGATGTTTCCTCTAGTCGTGCTGGCTGCCTCTTGCCAACGGGTGAGCTACCTGTTCAAAGTTGTTCATATGTACTGTAGGTAGTGGGTGCACCTGACCGCTTTTTTGAATTGTTAAAATATAGGTGTGGTATAAAACCATTCATATTACGTTGGAAATAATAATGATCTCCATATTTTTGCATAAAATATTGTAATAATTAAAAATAATTTCATTGAATTAACAACAAATTTAAAAATTCAACATAATAATTAAATGGCTCCGGTGAACTATACGGAGACACGAGTTTTTGACTGATTTTGCGAAAAACCGATAGTATTCGCTCATTTTGAAGATTATCCGTCGAAAGATTTGCAGGTTATTCACATTTTACAGATAAAAATCCGAATAAACATTTTTTTCAACATTCCACGTATCACTTTTTGGCCCGATATTTTATACAAAAAACAGTTCAAATGTATCGCACTGTAAAGCAAACTGATCAACAATATGTATTCTCGCTAACAATGGAAAATATTCAGTTAGATTATTCCAACTTTTATGAATACATATTTGGGAGGCAACCAATTTGTATGTGTATAATTTTTTCTACATTCCCCTTGAAAAGTAGGCTTTTTCGCTTGCCATTTACAACGAAAGGTTGACGTTTCTTGAGGAGAGTTACTTTACGCTCGCCGAGCGTAAAAACATGCAAAACGCTCGTTGCCCATAACAACCGATACTACAAACATTATTGTATTGACAGTGACAGTGGCAGTGACAGTGACATCATAGAGCATAACCTGGCTAGGGAGTGTTTTTGTCTTCTGAAAATCTTTTACAATCTAATAAATCGCTGTTTTGTTAAGTTCTTAATGTTTTAAATAATTAATTAGTGTGAATGCGATGTTACCGTAATAATTTTTATTGTGTTTTTGTGCCCAATTGTTGTGCCACGTTCTGAATATTTTGCACATACTGGCCGGATGGCCCTGCTAGCTGAGGCCTTCCTAATTATAGGATAAGAAGAAGTACATTGACAGTATTGACAATGATAATTATACGTTTAAAATTTTAAATAATATTTTACAGGTACTTGGAATAAAAAGTATGAATTTATCAATTTTATTAGTTATAATATATATTCAAGTGATTGTAGGAAAAATGTTAGATGTATGGCGAGCTAAAAGTGGAATTATTGTTCTCATGCAATTAACGAACTTTTCGCTCTTTATACACAAATAACTATCTCCTACGATCACTACCGAAATTAGGCTTTTGCACACTCAAATCTAACCGCAAAGATGTTTTCCGCGAGCTGTCATGATTTGACATTATTGGCGCTCTTAAGCAGAAAGTAACTTTGGCGCACGCGTAATTTCATTTATAGATAAAAGAGAGCTAGAAGTTATTTCAATATAAACCATAGAATTGATAAATATTCAAGTTGATTTTCCAAGCATCCAACAGTCTTTTCCGTAATAATTCAATAAGAAGTAGGAATATCTGAAAAATATCTGACAGCGATGTAATAAGTGTTGCCTACGTACATAGGTACACGAAGCAGCAATCTGGAAACTGCAAATTAATTTTATTTTGGTGTGATAGTAGGAAAAATCTTGTGTATTCCGAGCAGAAAGTCCTTTGGTAGTCTCGACAGATTGCCGCGATCCGCTGATGCGTCGCGCGGCAACTTTCTGTCTCGACTGCCAAAGTACTACTTCCTGCTCTTGATACACAAATAGCATTAATGACAGAATGGACAAATATCTTTCTGTGAAACGTAATGCGTAAACAAAACCATAAATCTGAATATGCCATAAATAATTTATTCATGCGAAATTAAATATTCTGGTAAACTATATTTTTCATTGAAATAATTCAACCCAAACACTAGGAAATAAATGAAATTACAAGGACATTTTATACGTGATGATATCCTTACATTGTGTATTTGAAGAAGGGGGAGGAAATATAATAATTTCATTCACCCTTCTCCTTGCTCCTTGGAACATGTCCAATACTTTTCAATGAACATTGGGTCATGCAACAAGGTGTAGGGATATATTCAACTAACGAGAGCATTTTGGTATTCTTGGGGATATATTTATAATGGTCGACTAAAGTCACTGCTTCAACCATGCAGACTTCAGGAGAACAGGGGGGAGCTAGTGATCATTCGACGTCAAACATCTAACGGCAGTGCAAAACCAGCCAATCGTGAGCTGCGAATTCACTTTTGAGTATTTCCAACTGCACTCCAACCAATTTAATATTTATAATCAATTCATGTTCCTTTCAATACCCTGAGTCTAGTTTGAGTACCTGAAAAAAGTATGGGTCTCTTGAGCCTCATCTCCGATTCAGATCCAACCAATATTCCAATTTTTGACCATATACACTTCGCTCATTTTCTATAATTGAAAATTTTCATCCTCCTAGTTTTTGTTATTGAATATTGGCTATCGTGGGTAATTCCTAAAATATGTAACTATCATCATAAAAAAAGTAAGGTTAAAATTTGTGAACGGTATTCAACGACCATTATTGACACGACGCCGACGGTGAAAAAACAAACTGCTTATGTAAAAAATTGTGTGGGAGGATTTTCCCAATTTTTCTTCTTTCGCTGCTAGTTCGCCCTCCTTATCTAGTCTCCATGGATTTAGCACTCACAGGTTTCCTATTCGACGCCTGTTTCAATAACTTTAGAGACATTCCTTGGTGCCATGTTAGTTCGGTTGGAATAAATTCAATTTATTCACGGTTTCGGCACCACTGTAAATGTACTGGCATTTAATTTACACTAATTTCGATGATAACTTTGTTGAGTACTATCAATTTAAATAAGTTCGCTTGAGAAATAATCCTAATTTTTTCAAAAATCACCATGATTATTTTTTAAACGATCCTGTCAGCCAATCGTATTAAGGGGAAAAATCGAATCGACCAATAGCATCAAAATTACACCAATAATTTTCCAGTAGCAAATTGAAGGGATAATTTTTTCACGTTGTTTGATTGGATCTTCGTTTGAAAGTCAGAAAGTTCGCCATTGACTTGGTTGTCAAGGTAACGCAGCAAATTCAGCACCATCTCCATTATGAAGTATCACTCATATTATTTAGTTTAAAAATAATCACGCCGAATTACATTCGTGGTAATAATTTGTTTTAGATAATTTTAACTAGATTAGCACTCGTCTTTGTTGCTATTAAGAAATCCCACTCGTGGGCTTCGTCCACTCGTGATATTTCCATATCAACAAAGATTCATACATCTAGTTTAAATTATCAAAAAATTACCACCACTTGTGTAATTACTGTTGAGAATTTGCTGTGCTATATTTATTTATAGTATTCCAATCATTTCATTCAACTGGTATTTTTTTACCTACCACACCTCTGTTTTGTCGGTTCATTCTGATTTAGTAAAGAAACAATACTCTTTCTACGCTGAAATCTTTTCGGAATTTTTATTGATATCATATGTAGATAATTATCAATGACTGCTGGATGTCTTGGAAAAAACCCCTTTGTAAAAGCATCAAATTAATGACTTACGAAGCGATTACAGAACTTTTGATGGACATATGAATTAATAAGCCAAAAAGTTCAGACGGAAAAATAAGGAGAGTGTAGCATAATGTACCTTCTCCAGAAATAATTGTTCATATTTGTTTCGAAACAAGAAAATAAAATTTTTACGTGAAAAAACGGATCAGGAAGAAAATTTCCGTTCGCATTGATCGAATTGATTAGGACACAAAAGACAAGAAAATATTGCATGGTAAATAATGTCAATTTTGTAGAAAATAGAAGTGCAGATAGATGAAAATAATGATTTTGAAGCAATGCGTAGAGTTGGGAAAAACACCGCAAACCATTCTAGTTTTTTCATTTGGGTACTAAATATATTCGCTATGCGTATGAACGTATCAAAAAACGCAAATAGATTGAATGGAACAGACATCTGGATAAACGAGGATTAACCGAAAAAATACAAGAACGATTAAGATAATAAGTACATCAACTGAAGAAAGCAAGATTGCAGGGACACAAATCGCAATAGAATATGGCAAAAACATGTTTGACAACCGAATATTCACAGCTACGGATAATGATGATTATTTGCACATAACCATCACATTTCACGTACACAACAAGAAATAATAATTGTATGGGTTAAATTAATTAATTGAATTAAACTTGAAGTCTTTAGAATACATTTTTCTAGACATCATTCCGAATCCAACAAACTAATGGTCATATTTTAAGCTTCATCACTATTATAACAGATTTGAACTAGGTTGAATCAGCGCGAGTTGAATCGGGGAGTGAAAAATAATGATAAAATAAATTCACTTCCGACGATGCAAAGGTTACTTGTGAAGCCATTCAACCAATAAATGCTATATAGTATTGTGGAATTTGTTATTTATTGATTTCATTTGATAATATTATTGAGAGATTTCACGTTGTAGGGGTTGAAACAATTGATTTGGTTAAATGAAACATAGTAAAGACCAACGAGAAACTTTAATTATTTTTTTGTTTATTTCCGCATCAACCATATTGGTGTGAATGATTATTTTGTACATATTAGTTGAACAATAGAATAATTATATTTCGTATAGAAGCTCAGAATCCTTTAAAAACTGTATTAAACTTTGAACACTGCACTTAAATTGTTCGGTAGGTGATGCTGTAACCTTGCGACACTATATAGCGGACACTCAATCAAAATATGTTTAATTGTAATGGGATGCTCACATACTTCACAATACGGTTGACACTCCTTTGACAGTGGATATTGATGGCTGAGTCTGCTATGTCCTAGGCGTAGTCTAGTCACTACAACTTCCATGAATCGAATGGGGGCATGATTTTGCCATGGTCCGAACAGAGATTTGATCTCTCGAGGCTGGGATTGTTTCAGGCTATCACTCCAATTTTTCAAAATTTTGTGTTTGTAGGAGAAACTTTAATTCTTTCTCCAATATCTTTACTTTTTTATGTTTCTTATTAGTTTTGATTTTTTGGAATTTTTCAGATTCTCACCTACAGGATCTTTAATTCATAAAATGTTTTTTATAATCTTTACAAATCTCAGAACAATTCAAATATGAATTCAAAGGCTAACATATATTTTTTGAATCCTTTTCGACTTTGAACTTATCAAAGCAAATAAAATATTGTTACAATAATAAACCAAACAGTTAATAAAAGCATTGGACAAAAAATGTTCCTAATAATTGATCTATTCCGATTTAGAAAAATTTGCTTTGTGAAGAAGTCTGTCTTCTTTATCTATAGTAGTGGCAATATCCAATACACCCATGTAATTATTGAGCATGCTCTTAGTCATTGGAAATATCTAAAAGTTCTCCATAATATGTCATAATTTCCAGTATCAACTGCAATTTGCAAGCGAATGTTTTGATAATGCTGCATAGCAATTCTGAATTGACGCACACTGGACATTTGACATCGGATTGTATCCTCCTCTTGTTCGAATTACTGAAAAAAAGTTTCAAGCGTGTCTTTATTTAAGAAGAATGTGATTGAATATTCAATTGAAATATCAAGTTTTAAATCCTCCTATAACAAAATAAAATCGATGTTATGGACAACTGAGATCCTCCTAATTCATTTTGCTCACCATATAAGTCTAAGAACGTCTCCTGCAAAGACCACCTGTTAAATGTTGATCTATATCTCGGAAATGGCTTTCTACAATAGGGTTGACATTTATTTAATAATATTTTTTTGTTATTAGGTGCCTGATAATAATTTCTTATATAATGTTATTTTCAGGTTGCACAATAAAATACTTTGTGAAATATCAAAATCTAATACTACTCACATCACAAAATTATCAACCATGTATAGGATCTAGATAAATATGCCAACCCCGTTTGACATTGAAGTGTAATCCAATATCCGTCGGTGCTTATTGCCCGGGAACTAGTTGTTTCTTCTTATTTGAACGGTCACTGTCTTTAAAAAATATTTTTCAGAACTTATAAAGCGTTGGAATAATTATTATTCTGTGTATTCTTCATAAAATTCCACCTGATACATCAATTCGATTACTTACCGTGTATTTATCAACTGCCTAGAACTACCCCCTTCTAGAAAGCGATGAAAAGTGGCGTTTGGCAGTTAACCTTGAATTGCGAAATATAAGTTCAGTGAATGGATCAAGGCTGACAAATTAACAATTTACCGAATTCAAATTCATCGACTACAAGCAGAATAAACTTAACATCAAAATACCAGTATCAGCACTCTCGCGGCTCAATCTTTTTTTTTTATTCTGTTATTCAACGTCGGTCTATTTCTGCGACAGAGGCTAATCACCAACGCCGGGAGCACCCCACCCCTAACCGGAAATTTTGGCGAGCCCAATAGTGTTCCAACCAGTGGTAGCGTTCTTTAACGAGCCCATCATCCATGGACTCGGGACCTCGGTTTTACGTCTCCTCCGAAAAACGGCATATCTACATTATACCTCGTGCTCATTGGTATGATGCCTGCGAGCATCAAATCAAACATCGCATCAAACGTGTTCCACTACAGTGCTGGGTTGGCGCCCAGCCGCCTTTATCTTAATTTATTCAATAACGACAATGGAAAAATGAAAACAAACAGTACGCTGATGTCGCTTGTCCCCAGCATATAGATATAGTGACATAAGTCAGAAACAGAGTTACCAACCGAAAATTCATGAAATCGTCACTACTTGCGGTTGCGGACCCAAAAAATCCACACAATTTTATTCTCCCATCTATTGATGTATTTTCATAATCACAATTGAAAAAGTTCACAAACCGCAATTTTTTTATGTAATTCACATTTCATGAATATTAAATATAGTTATTATTTTGTTAGTTGGTCATTAACTTCAAATATGGAATACGCACTAGAAGATTATTAGATAGAATACAATACTGCAGTTTTCAAATATCAGTGACACACTAACTATATCTTAACGATGTATTCAGGATGTGCGAATCAAATATTTTTAAAACGTCTTAAGACCTCCCATTCAGGAACTGAGTCGTTCAGACTAAGATAGAGTATAAAACCATTGTCAACGACTTCAAGACGTCTTGTGCTATCTAAGTTGAGAGAGTCTAGATATTCCGTTGCAGCTTTGAACTCTAGTACAGTCAGTATGAAACAACTGATTCCTAGAGAAAATGCCACCAACTTCATTTTGCGGCACAAAATGATTTACGAAGTTACGTCTCCTTTTATATTTATCACTCAACGGCATAATGCAACAGTTAATATGGAGAATTCTAGAAATCTGAACCATTCACAGGATCCATGGAAAAAGGATGGAAGTACGTTTATGAATAATGAATAAAAACCACGAAAAAAAGTACGATAAGGAATCGAATCAAATTAAAATATTGACAATAAATTATTCCTTAAAAAACGACATAGCGTATGTGGTTAGTGCCATTTCAAAAGGCAATCAATATAAATACTAAGGTATTTTATTTCTTTTCATGTATAACGTGGTTTACTTCGGGCAGGATGATTGAATTAATAACCCCATCACATCACAAATAAGAGGAAGAAACTGCTTAGAATTTATATTTGAAAGTATTGGACCCAGTAAAGTTTCTGCGGGATCCCTCACCCAATCTGGTTTTTACCACTGGAAGTGTCTGATGGACACTTCCACAGTCTGATATCGATCTGATAGATAGCTTTTAAATAGGGTGAAACATATTCCACGACTCACAGTCTCGAAGGCATTAGTAAGGTCAAGAAATATAAAAAACCAGAACGCTCCTCGCTCCAAAGCATAGTACATGCTATGTGATTAAGTAAATAAGTATACTATGTTCTGTCGATACATTATTTCTGGAGCCAAATTGCTTGTGCGTTAATAGATTGTATTTCTCCAAAGTTAATCTCGTCTTAATTATTTGTTCGGGCAGGAATTGTTGGTCCCTTTTTCATTTATGGCAGCTGGAATGGATATGAATGGAGAACTGCTCCAAAATAATGTTCTGTTCTGCTATTCTTTTGTTTTGTTACCGTTAGTTTTGTGTTACACATAAGCTCAATTTAAATTTAGCCAGATGACGCCTCATTCAGATTAAAGTGCACCCAATAATTGAAAGAATTTCTGTATTTTCATGCTAGTAAAGATGCAAATATATGTATACAATAATTGTTGTTAGGTGCCGGTTATTTAACAAGCTTTGCAGGTGTGGTCATTACACGACATTCATTCCATTTACATATTTGTAAACATACACTGCTTATTTAGGGAGTTAACATTTTGACGAACCATAAAAATGGTAATATTGAGAATTCAGTCATTTTGACCTCTGTGCAAAGAGTTGAAAAGAAGAAAAAAAATTCTTGAGAATGGCCAACTTAAAAATAAAAGTCTTGCGATTCAGCTAATTAGTTATTTAATATTTTTGTCAATAAAAATTACTACGTACGTTTCGGCATGAATCCATTTTCAAGTAATAAAACATTAGACAGACTCCTATATACAATTAAATCTCAATAACTTCAAATGAAAATGACACTGACAAATGTCGAGTACCCAATGGCTCACGCATTCATTCAAACGAGATCCAATTAAACAACGTGGAAAAATTATCATAGGTAATACCACGAGGGCTTCAAATTTTATCGATTACTTTTTTCACTTGTCAAAATCTGCCATTTTGGTGGTTTTAACAAAAAGCAATATATTATTCTAGCCAATCGTTCGGTATTATACTGATAATTTTTCACAAAATATAGTAACCAATCAAATTACTTAATTTCGAGTCATGTGTCAAATTTCATCCAATCACCTCTGGATTACAGCGATAATAACCTACATGTGGTGTTTTCAGTTTGGTGTTGTTTTTTTATTTAAAATTGATTAAACGTCAAACTGAGAAAAGGTTTAAAAATGTCGCGAGGATTTGGTATTGCGCATCTAACGATTCAATCAATTTACCAATTGTACTTTTCACAACTGTAGATTCAAATGAAGATGATTAATATTTGTTCGATTGGAACTAATAAATTTTGTATTGAAAATTATTGAACGTCAGATTGACAATCAATTCTTTGATATCTACAAAGTGGAAAAATTATCTTATCGAATACTCCTCAGGTCATGATAAATATTCTTTGGCAAGTTTATCTGAAGCTGTGAAAGGAATGCGGTCGAAATCATTCGATATCGCCACGTTTAACTATGAAAAAGCTAAAGTGCTAAGTATGTAGTGATGAACATTAGAAAAAGGACTTTTTATCATTGACAATATTAACAATATGATTAAACGTTAATTCTTCAATGTGCTTGTTTCCTTGAATATTTTCTATTGACATTATTCTCCTAATTTATTAATATTAAAAGATGATACTTTTTCCAAATTTGTTATGGGTTTCTTCAAGCTCTGACAGAGTTGTACGAAAGCCATAATGACCACACCCTCCGAATTACATAATTGGTGATTTGTATCGACCAGCTGACTTCTTATTGGCAAGCGCGTGCGTGAGATCTTCCCTCTCACTTCGTCAATTGACTGATTTTGATTTATCCAGTGGCGTTGGTATTGTCTATGACCTCTGTATTTTCAATTTTACTTGGTAAAATAGGTACCGTACGCCATTTGTACGTTTATGTCAGATAGGCACCATGTTTCTTCGTCTCTTACCGATCCCCCGTAGTTTCGGATAAACTTGCTAAACTATACTCAACATTTTGTCACAAAGAATCCTTCAAGCGTGCCATCGTCCTAACGGACTAGTGATTTTATCAATCGGTTTGTTTTCATATTTTTGCCAAATAAACGTTTTCATGGAAAATAAAATTTGAAGAGCGAGTTGTATTTGGTAAGCTTATTTTTTTCAACAATTTGGAATTTTGTATTAAATGTTCAATATTCTGTTGGGTGATAGCACTGAATCGGTTTGTGTTCATTTTTCAATAAACTTTGAAACACTTTTAGTTGTTAATAATGACAAATTCAATGTAAAATGCTGACGTTTCAATGTAAACAAGGTATTATCGATAAGGAAGCAGTTTTATTAAAGGTCATACCACGAGTGCTGCAAATTTTATCGATAATTTGTTCACTTCCACGAAATAGTCATTAATGTATTAAGAGCGAAAAGTGAGGAATTATTGTTCGAAAGCGTTAATTGCTTGAGAACAATAATTCCACTTTTAGCTCGCAATACATATAGCATTTTTTCTACAATCACTTGAATATATATTATGACTGATAGAATTGATAAATTCATACTTCTTATCTCAAGTACCTGTCAAATACTTTATAAAATTTTAAACGTAAAATTATCATTGCCAATACTGTCAATGTACTTCTTATTCAATAATTGGAAAGGCCTGAGCTAGCAGGGCCATCCGGCCAGTTTATGCGAAATATTCAGAGCGTGGCACAACAATTAAGCACAAAAACACACAAAAAATTATCACGGTAAAGTGGCAATCACACTAATTAATTATTGATAACATTAAGAACTCAACAAAACAGCGATTCCTTAGATTGTGAAACATTTTCAGAAGACAAAAACACTCCCTAGCCTGGTTGCTCTATGATGTCACTGTCACTGCCACTGTCACTGTCATTACAATTACGTTTTTATACGACCGTGCGTTTTAACCCACTTTCTCGCACGCATTTTAGTTTTGAAAGTGTCAAAGTAAAATTTTGACCTCATTAGATAGTTTTTTACTTCGGAAGTTATAACTATTGTTACAATAGGTAAATGAATACTTACGAAATAGTCCATCAAATAAAATCTACATCTTTTCTAGCTTGTTGTTGCATTTTTAATTTTTGAAAATATTAAATGATTAAGATATTTTGATATAACCCTCTACATTCTTCAAAGTAGTGTCACAAAACAACTATCAAACCACCCGGGTTTGATATAAGAAAAACATATCAAATAAAATTCTTCCATCTACAAACGGCTTGAAACCGCTGCCGTCACCGTGATCGTCGTCTTTATGTGACCTGCAAACGATGCTATCCTCATCGACGTCATCTATATACTTACCAGTTAACACCAAATAACTCCACTGAACCGGCAAATTTAAGTAATTTACAGAATGCAACAAGTTGTGTTTTTAATATTAATATTAATAATAATTAATAGTTTTTGGTTGACGTTTTTTATATGTATGTTGAAATAAACTAGCTTTTGAAAAATGGGTTGGTATACTTTTTTGTATATACGGTCGTAGAAAAAATAATGTTCCTAACTTATGCGTAAAGTGTCTTTCCCGCCCTTGACCGCTTGCCGAACTCCGCTCCGCGTCGTTCGGGTCAACTGCAGTCGCGTGAGGGAAAGTATCACTTTCTCACTTGTTAGGAAAATAACTATTGTAGTATCGGCTGTTATGGGCAACGAGCGTTTTGCAATCTTTCACGCTTGGCGAGCGTAAAGTTCCTCAAGAAACCTCAACCTTTCGTTGTAAATGGCAAGCGAAAAAGCCTACTTTTCAATGTCATTGCAGAAAAACTTGTTTATTTGGCAAACATATGAAAACAAACCGATTGATAAAATTTTACCTAAATTCGGTTTGTTTGTTTTTGCCTCAAATGAACAAGTTTGAGGGATGAAAATAAAAAATTATGTGATAAAATTTGAAAACCGATTGATAAAATTTTACCTAAATTCGGTTTGTTTGTTTTTGCCTCAAATGAACAAGTTTGAGGGATGAAAATAAAAAATTATGTGATAAAATTTGAAAAGCGAGTTGTATTTGCGAATATTATTTTTTTCAACAATTGAAAATGTATTTAAATGTATTAAATGTTCAATATTTTCAATATTGGGTGATGGCACTTAACCGGTTTGTGTTCATTTTTCAATAAACTTCGGAGCACTTTTAGTTTTCAATAATGACAAATCCAAAGTAAAATTTTGACGTTTCAATGTAAACAAGGTATTATCGATAAGGAAGCAGAATTATCAAAGGTAATACCACGAGTGCTTCAAATTTTATCGATAATTTTTTCTTTTTCACGAAAACTTGTTTATTTG
>CAJUYI010007153.1:0-12534 GCA_910591695.1 Galerucella pusilla
ATGGCAGCATGTGTTGAATGCCTTGCTATAGACGCGAAGGTTGTGGGATCGAATCTCACTGAAGTTTTTTTCAGATTTTTAAATATACAACAGGACTAAAAATGGCTGCCGCTTTTAAATATACAACAGGACTAAAAATGGCTGCCTTAAATTAAAACGCGCGCGCCGCCACTCTCAGCGCCACCAAGCGGAGATTTTTGAAGTAGTGAATTAGAATCTGTATAGCTCTATCTACTAACGAACCTGCTCAACTGATTTCCACGATTGAATTCTCAGCAAGTAATTACAAAATCGCATGGGACTTGTTATTTAAACGTTACAATGATGATAAAATGTTGCTAAGTAATCATATAAAAAAATTTATCCATTAAATGAATCAACAGTGAGCTCACGGGCGCTAAAGCAAATCGGGCTAGCTACTGATGAGTGGGATGTACCCATGGTGTATTTAATTGGTACTAAGTTGGATAAAGGAACCAATAGGGAATGGGAATCGTATAAAGCAAAATGTGAAAATTTTCCAATGTTAAAGGATCTAAAATCATTTTTAGAGTCAAAGGCTCAACTTTTGGACAATTTGGAGCAAAATAGGGTGGATAATATCAGTGAAAAATATAGAATTACAGGGGGATTAGTAAGTACTGATGACCATGAATATAATAAGTCAGATCATAGACCTCCCAAATGCACATTTTGTAAAGGTGAACATTAAATTCAAAGTTGTCCCAGTTTTCTTAAAATTCCTGTTGAATAACGAGCGGAAAGTATAATGTCGTTGCGGTTGTGTTTGAACTGCTCAAGCAGTTGTAACATGTTAAAAATGTCATGCGAAACATAATATTTTATTGCATATCAATAAGGTATCTAACGGAGGAAATAATGTACATAAAAGTAATAGTGTTGAGGCTCAAGGTAATGAAATAGATTCACGTGTCGAAAATTTGAACATAACGAATAATAATTCAGCCAGTTGCGCTATAAGCGAAGTGTTGCTTTCTACATAGGAAGCAACATTCCTCGGTCCATGAATGTTCTTACCTGGAAGAGGTTCGACACGTATTGCACGTCAGAAGACGCACAGGAAAATGAGTGCAGGGGCATACGGTCAAAAGTGCAAATTTTCATAGTAAAAAAACTGTTGACCAGCATGGCTGAAAATTTGCAAAGGTATTGAAAATTTGCAAATATTGTTCCGCAATACCTTTGCAAATTTTCAGCCATGGAGGTCAACAGTTTTTTTTACTATGAAAATTTGCACGTTTGATCTTCCGCCACCACACTCATCTTCCTGTGTGACGGTCAGGCATTTGGTCTGGCAGTACGAGTCGAAACTTTTCCAGGTAAGAAAATTCATGGACCGAGGCATGTGGCTTCCTATGTAGCCAGCTCTTAGACTATGATTTCTCCTATCAAAAATGATTGAATAATTTTTTTTTTTAATTTTTTTTTTTGACTTGGACTCACGTCATTCAGCAAGCATTTAAAAAATGATAATATCTATTTTCATAGATATGGCAGGATGTACGTTGTAATACCAAAAAAAAAGTTAACTGGCGGAGGGCCACCTTCAAAGATAGCGATGGATGATATTGAGGAAAAAATTTTATTTTGGATTTCATTGGACCGGTAGCTGTACAGGGGCAACCAGAATCTGAAGAATCATTTGTGGATTTGAATCGAATTGAGTTGGACAATATGGATATTTATGGATATATATATATGGATACACAGAACACAAGTTTACCACTATCGTTTGAGGCAGTAGAAATAATTAATGATACAGTAGTCATTGAAACTCCTAGAGAAAAAAAGCAGATAACAACCTTTTCAGCAGAAAAACCAATCAGAACCCCATGCCGAACCAAAAGATTGGAAAATACAATTTCCGCAACAGAAAAACTGTCAACTCAAATTGAAAAAAAAGTCGGCATGAAAGAAAAATATTACGAATTGAAATCACAGTACATAAGAAAGAAGATGGATTCTTTAGACAGCGAACGTGAAAGAAATAGAAATGGAACAGCAAGATATAGAAATGAAACAACAAGATATAGAAATCAAACGGCAAGATATAGAAATCAAACGGTCAATAGCCAAGACCTTAAATAACATTGATGATAAACTGAAATTGTAAATATTTGTAATTTCATTCATTTTTATTTCTATTTATTTAAATTAATTAATTTTATAATTTGTATAGACTTATGTATATATTTTTTAGCAGAATAAAAGAATAAGTTTGAAAGAACACATTTTTTATTGAGTCTTATATTGACACATTTGAATTTATTTCGAATTAAAAATAATGAAAATAAATTATAAAAAATATTACGCAAAATAATTATTTACAATTCTGCGTCTAGTTTGTGTAGCCCTTAGTAAATAGTTTTGAGCATTATTCTGATCATTCACGTTAGGTACTTCTAGGTCATCATACATTCCAAAATCTATGTTAGCCAAATTATCTTCATTATCCAAAGGTATTAGTGGTATATTGTTTTTTACGCATAAGTTGTGTAACATCACACAGGTATTAATAATTTTTGAAGCTTTTTCTGGGGAGTAATGTAGTACGCAATGTTTCAATAAACATCTAAACCGCATTTTTAACACGCCATTGCATCGTTCTATGATTGAACGAACTCTTCAATGTTAATATCAGAGCCAGTGTTGGCATATCCCGATCTCAATAAACCATTCGAACTAACAACCGATGCTTCACAATATGCAATAGGAGCTATCCTATCTCAAAATAATCACCCTATCTGTTACGCTAGTAGAACTTTAAATTCGGCAGAAATCAATTTTTCAACTATCGAGAAAGAGTTATTGGCAATTGTTTGGCGAGTAAAGCTCGAAAAATTTGACAATCACATCTGAAAGGTGAAAGCAATAAGGCAGCATACGCATTATCTCTCTACCCCGATATCATAAAATACTTCAACCTAACTCCTATGTTGTCAGCAGTGACTACTGTTTTAACTGCCATCTGAAGTTTGGCCGCAGGAACTATAAGTGGATGGAGAATTTTATCTTTTAAAAAAATAAATCGACTGTTTACCTTAAGAACACAAAATTCAGCTGCTTATATTTTCATAAGCAGCTGAATTTTGTGTTCTTTATGTAAACAGTCATCAATATTTTTGCTGAATACAAAGTTTGCAAAATATACTTTGGTCTGGGAAAAATTATATGGTAAACCAGGAATCGTTTTAATAAAAGGAGTTTAGAGAATTAAATATTTATTTAGTGATTACATTTTTACAACACCCTAACACAACATACTACATAAATTATTTCTCAATGTTCTGCTATTTTTATTCTTAAAATATATTTTGCGTTATACTTTTAGCATGTTGTCTTCTGGCATCTAGTTTAAATAATATAACATTTCTAGTGTTTTCTCCTTTGGAAGCGTTTCTTTCGAGAACAAAATTTCAAATGGGCTGCTTTCATTATTGGATCAACAAATGTTGAATCCTTGTTAGTTTTTATGAATTTGGAGAATTTAATATCATTTCCTCTCGATATATTATCAACTTTTTTACACCAGAAGTGGAGGCAACATTTTACTATTAATTTAACTAACAGAGAATCATTGTTGGTATGTTTTTCACAATTTATCAGGTTGAAGGAGAGTTGTTCCAACAGTGTTTTTTTGTAAAATTTTTGATACATTTTTTTTATGACACAATCTAGGTATTAGATAGAACAGCCTTGACATAGAGGTGCCAGGTTTTGTCAATGTCGAATGCATATACTGCCTTGCTTCTACAAAATCCGTATCTTTTTCATGGCTCCGGTACAGTATATAATTACGGCAACATAAACATGAAACAATTTTTAACATTTTGCGAGCAATAAACCCAGCTATATATGTAACTATATTTCTACCCACTTGGGATTTGCGATGTAACGCAACTGATGCTGGAATTGTTAATGGGCATAGCTCAGTTGAACTGGAGCTTTCTGGAGATGCTCCACCCATTAAAAATTCCTTTAGATCAGTGAGAGCTCCGTCACTCTCATCTGGCTCACAATTGCTGTTTGGAGAATGCTTCGACATAAAATTGTTAATGATCAAAGCTTTAAAGGCTGGTACTACATGCTGCACACTTGGAGATACCTCTCCTTACAGCACCAAAAATTTTTTCCAAACTATCTTGTTGGAATGATCTCAACACAAAATAGTCTCTATTATTTAATTTTTTTTTTCAATTTATATAAAACCATTAATACTATATATTAAGTTTCTTAGTGATGGAACAGATTGCAAAAGTTGTTTTTTACTATTAAAAAATTTCATTCCTTCCAATACAGATAATTGATTCTTCCAATAATCTTCATGCTCAGAATTATGCGTTAGGGCTCCTTTAAGTGGTTTACTTGCAGGAGCAGTCTTTTGGCAGGAGTTTAAGCTATCAAAAAGCTGATCCAGGAACAGAATCAAGTCAGCAGTATCAGCAGCACTTGGTGGTAGATCAATCTTAGCATCTGATAAAGATAAAAACTTATTATACCTTGGTACATATGAAAGCAATTTATTTATTCATTTACATAGAATCAGTAATGAAGCAAAAGTGTTATCATCTGCCAAAATAATATCATAGCGTAGTCATTATTGTGGCTGACATACTTTTTTTAATGCTGCCATCAAGCAAACAAAAAGCATTTCTGACTATTATTCACTTGGATTGGAATAAAAAGTATGTAAGATTAAACCAAAAAACTAAAATACTTACTCCAATCGATAATCCTCTTCATTAAGCTACCCAGCTGGTAACTGAAAACTTGGGTACACATCTTGACCTTCAGTTTCTTTATTTTTCCACGTACTACATGTTCGTCGGTCAATTTAGGACAAATTTTAAACTGTTCCGTTGAATCAAGAAAATAAAATTTTTCAATATGCTCCCATTTAGCTATTTTCTTTTTTCCATCCTGGGTGAAATGTAAATCCTTGGTCCTTATACCTTTGAACAAATGGGGAACGTCATATAGGGGTATGATTTCTTGTCCATTGATGCTAAATCCAAACTTTTTTACTATATTATTTCTTATGCAGTCTTCTTTGGTATCCTTCTGCAACATATTTATTGCTGCACAATTATTACTACCTTGGTCACATACCGTCGCTATTATCTTCAAACCAATTTTTTGTCATTCTAATATGCAGTCTTTTATGAGATTTTTCAATCTTAAACTTTTGGTAGGACCACTGCTGAATGTGAATAATATTGGTTGCTTCCACTGTCGATAAACTCCTTTCAACATAAATACATTTACATGGTCAGCTAGTTGGGGTGACCGTTCACTACCAAAATCTTCAAGGCGCTCTAGAATGTCTTGTCCTGCATTGTAGTGGATATAGCTGGAAATATACATTTCATCGAAGAGAAGAATGCACAGGTTATCTTTCCCTTTCATTGTTTTTACTGATTTTTGCAAACTGTTGAATAAACCTTTATTTATACCAGTTCCAAATGGTATTTTGTTTAGCAAATTAGTAAGAGTCCTTCTAGAAGGAAGGGCAAAAATTTTTCTCAGTAAGCGATATCCTTTTTCACTTGCTTTCATTATCGTTAAGTACAGAATTTTTTCATCTAGTGTAAATCTTCTTCCTCTAGGTTTTAAATGCTGTGTTCGCATTTGGGAGAGAATAAATGTGTACGCTGAGGGGTTTAGATGTTTTGCTAAATCCAGAAAACTCCTTTGCTCTGCAAACTTGTTGGCAATCACACATTTTTCCTTATAGTCAAGAATTCGTCTTGATAGTCTGTTCAATTTATTTGCAGACTGTACTACTCTACGATACAGGATTTTTTTCAATGGACTCAACTGTGTCTGTCTTGAAAAGTTAATTTGCTTTAAGATACTAGTTGAAGTGGAAGCTGAAAATAACATTCAAATTATTAATCAACATTTGCAGGTATCTATTTAAATATTTTTTTATAAGCTGTTCAATAGTATATAATTTACATGTTTATGTTGTCAACTGAACATTTAAAAAAGTACTAATATTCAATTACCTTTGGGTGATTTGACCACTTGTCTCTCAGATGTCCTTTCCTGAACTGCGTCATAGCTAACATCTTCACCAATACCTTCAGCAACCACTGGAATACTCTCAGATTTACTAGTTTCTCCAAAAATAGCTTTCATGTCTACAATTTTAGACTTCTTTGCTGGATCAGCTTCACTGTGGCTTATTTCACCCGCTGTAACTGATTCCAAAGTTTTTTCATTGGCTATAAAAAAAAGAGAGTTTTGATTAAATTTGGAAGCCACTTACATGATGTACAGCCGATTATCACATCCTCGAAACTCCCACCAATGTCCAGGAAAAATAAAGTCATCCTAAGAAGACTAAGAATTGGACATACTAAGCTAACACACAGTTATCTCATGAACTCTACTCATCCTCCCGTATGCAGCCACTGTAACAGTTGCTTATTAACTGTGAAACATTTCCTGACAGAATGTGTTCATTATACTTTGAAACGAAAACAAAATCACCTGGAAGACAACATGAATATAATTTTAAATGAAGCTAAGAACCACATAAACTTATTGAAATACTTAAAAGACATTCAAATACTTAATGCACTATAAAATGTTAAAATGTTAAAATGTTAAAATGTAATGTGACTATGTACACTGTGAATTTAATATTGTAACTCACTGTCATCGTGTCAATGATCTCAGTAGTCGAGACACGTTAATTTAATAATAAAAAAAAATTTGAGAAAGAAAAACGAATCCAATAAAAAAAAAAGATAAATGCTCACTACTAGAAGATACCTACTATTGTCAACAAAATTTCGTCCTAAAAGACAATTGTACTCTTAGCCCTCACGATGGAAATAACCTTGAATATTGCCATATCCTAGAAGTCAATACTGAAGAAACAATTATTCAACAAGTCACAACCAGCGAAATTCAAATAATGCCAAAACAACCAGAAAAAGTTCTCTCAAAATGTCAAACGAATCAATATTTGGAAATAGAAGAGCCCACTCTTCTCGAAATCCCTCATAATTGCGAACTCTGGATCAACAATCAAACATATATACACAACTACTAAATCAGCTACCGCAAACCCTTCATTCTTCCAAAACTAGAAACAAACAAAATTTCACCATCTACACACTATCAAAGATCTAATATCACAAAATTAGACTTAGACGACCTTTTCCAAATCAATGCAATATCAAGGAAACTGAAGCCCATTCATGAAATAGTTTACACTCAAAACCAAACACCGATAATTTGAAGTATTCTAGGAGTAATATGTATTATCATAATTTCATACGCTTTATCCAAAGTCATATCCCAAATCTTAACATGTAGAAGGAAAGAAACAGAAAACCCCGAAAAAAATTTGGAAAGGACTCAATCGAAAAGTCATTCCATACTTTTCGATACTTAGGAGGGAGGAGTTACATGCAACACTTCTGCACACATCAGCACACCCACATAGAGATATCTTGTCATCCTAGGAAATTGGTTATCTTATCAAGACAGCGTACCTAGTTACTTTTCCATTATAAAATTCTCATTTTTTTTCTAATTATCTTACAGTTAAGTTGTAATAAATATAATAAATTTCTTTTTCAAAAAATAGTTTTTGAATTGAAATACATAGTTAGCTACAACATGATTTGGTATGCACAATCACTTGCTTTTGTAGTGTTAGGATACAAATATTCAAGACTTTTCTTTCTAAGGGTAAATCCTCGGGTAATTCCGAGAGTAAATCTAAAAAATCGCGATGGTTAAGCTCAAATTTTCAAGATCATTTTTTTAAACATTTTAATTTAAGCGAGAAAATTTTTCACTTCAATACTTTTAAAATTAGTAAAAAATCTGCAGTTAAACCATTAACAACCGATATAACCTCGCAAATATCAAAACCAAGTCAACCGAGAATAACAAATTTTTTAACAGAAGTATCCGAGAAAATATCTTTTCCTCAACCTGTGAAACGTGAACTTTGCGTTCAGCTTCCATTTTTATAAATGAATTTCTTTAGAATTTTGATTTTTGGTGGAATAGTATGTATATATATTCCCTGAAAATAGTTTTTCTTTTTACCGGTTCTCACATTATTTGTTTCATTGGCGTCCAACACTCAAATCAATACTCGTTTCATTGGCAGCCCAATGTGTTATAACTTTTTTGCGCGATCGTTCTTTTTTGTTTATTTACAGCATCGGTTGTCAGGTTGGTGAGTTGTGTTTACTGGTTTCTAAGTCGGTATATGATTTACTTACCGTTCAGACGTCGGTGAGTAAACTACGTCTTAGCCCTACATACATTTAAGTGGTTCTAAATAATATATTACTTCATTCATTACACAAAAGAAACGAAAAAAATAAGAAGATTGATATTTTTTAATGAACAGAACAATATAAAAAGTAATAAATAGCATGAAAACAATTCCACCAAAATGCAAATTATATTTTAAACTGATCGAGAAGTATAAATGTCACTTTTGACATTTCGTTCATTCCGAAGGAATTTAAATTATTTTATTCGAAATTCGAATATTTCAATACGATAGCGCAAAAATGGTATAAGCATTTCGAACGTTAAGGGTAATACCGGTCTCCAGCAAAATTGCTGTCGACCGGTAAACAACCCTTACCGTTCTTGATACTTAATATACTATTATCTAGGGCCAGTTTTATAATTCGATAGTTAAAGTGCCTTTAGTAAAAGTAGACTTTATCTTAAAGTATCCTTTAAGACGACTTCAAAATAATTGCGTTTCATAATGAAAGTAGCACCTTCTTTTAATAAAAGTGGCATTTAGCTAAGTTGGCAGCCCTGAAATTTGTTTTTCGATACCTTAGACACTATTTAAGCTATTTTGAACCGTATTCAATGATGTTTTAAAAACATATTCAATTTTACGTCATAGATTTGACGATGGCGAAAACGAAATATTTTTAAAACATTGTCGTATCATTAGTTAATTGTCATTTGCCATTGAGCAAGGAGCGAAGCAACAAAACAGGTCCATATTTTGAAAGTTTTTGTTACAGATTATTATTATTTGTTCTATTTATGATTTGTGTGGGTTAAATTGATTCAAATTTAAAATGAATTGCATAGTATTAGCACTCATCAACGATATTCACTATGAGCAGGATCTCCAAAGATATCTAATTTATAAATATTTGAGAGGATGAGGAAGTACTTCTTCCAATATTTCTCTCCACTAATTTGGTGCATATACGCTCACCAGATTATTATGAAAATTGGTTGCCGCAGTATCTTGAGAGAGATTTTTTCAATCTTTTTAGATTGATTAGAGATACATTTGTGAACCTTCTGGCTGCTATAAATTGCACTTAAAGACAATTTGTTGGTGGCCAGCATCCTGTTTCCATGGAGAAATGTGTTTTGATGTTCTTTTGGTGGCTAGGAAAAGGTGATACATTGATATCTGTGTCTTATAGGTTAAATGTAGCACTCTCAACGGTATAAAGTGCAGTTGAGTTAATTATTCCCAAAATCCTTGAACTACAGACAGGATATATTTCATGGCCCAACCAACAGGAAACACTAAATATTGAGAGGGAATTCAGACGTAAGAGTGGCTTTCCAGGTAACACATTGAGAGATGTCAGATAATATCCACCTGAATAGTTTTATTTTTTTGAGAAGAAATTGGAGCAATAGATGGTTGCAATATCAAGTTCAAGTGTCCATCCGGTCAGCAGGAAAGCTACATCGATAATAATAGAAACCACTCAATTGAACATAGGAAATAGTTACTGCTAACAAAATTTTCACTAATATTATGGTTGGATTTCCTGGTTCTGCACATGATAGCAGGGTAAGATATATTTTGTAAACTATCAGTAAAGAGGGAATGTTAAATGTAGTTGGACATATCTATAGACAATAAATGCATTCATTATAATTGTGAATATTGATTTTCAACTAACATTTTCATACTATATTGAACATTTTTGGAACTTTAGTTCTTTACGTCAGGTTATGTTTGAGCGACCAGGGGTCGCGACGCAAAAGATCTGACCGTTACGCGTTACGTTACGCTACGTTATGTTACGTTGCTTCGTTATGTGCCTTGCTTGCGTGCTTGTGCTCTCCTTAGTCTCTCTCTCGCTTACGAAGCAGCGATTCATATGCTTCGGCCGGGATCCGAACCCGGGCCGCACGCGTGGAACGCGAGCATTCTACCACTGAACCACCGATGCTATATTAAAATTCTTTGCAAAGCTGGTATTCGCAGTGCTGGTGATCTACTTGAATTTGTTCGGATAAATTTTTGATATTATTTCCATAATTTTTTTTTGCGCGATTACGGGGTCTAGCACATTTACTTTTTGAAATACAGGGTGTTGAGATTTTGAAAACTTGAATGCTTTAATTCGATAACTTTAAAATGGATGGATAAATTGATTTGACATTTGGCAGGTTGTTTTTAAATGTAAAAGGGCATATTTTGAAAGAAATAGTAGTTTGTGCAACTAGTGTGGATATGATGCCCATACCGCACGAGGACGAAGTTCGTTCAAGTGCGATATGGACAATCCACACGAGTCGAGCAGCATATTTTTTCTACGACCCACTTAAGAAAAAATCTAGAAAATAAAAATTTCTATAAACTGTGATATAAGTTCAAATTAAAAATTTAACAATTCAATTTTATGTTTCCACTAATTTTATGGTAGACGTACAGTAGGTACTTGAATGTCCAATTTGTATAATGCTACGGTTACCTTTTTTAAATATACGATGCTGTTATAAGTAGATGTTGCCAGTAAGACTCCCTCATGAAGGGCACCGTACCATTATCTATAATGATGAATATTCTGCTAAATATTCCAAACGTCTACCTGTTGTCGTTATTAATAACAAGCAGAATAATTATCTAAAAATAAAATTAACAATAAAAAAAACTTCCTCACGGGTAATCGAACCCGGGTCTACTGCATGAGAGTCTGGTATGCTTACTACTCGACCACCAAAGAATATGCAAATTGTTTATCTATAACGTCAGATGTATTAGATAATTTTTGCTTAAAAGGAACTAAAGTTCCTACAGTGTGTCCCGCGACACGTTCTACCTTTTTTTTTAATTTGCAGGTAAGTATTTCAAAATTCAAAAATTTTTCTTGATGTCGAAGATGATGGGATAATTCACAAATACTTTTTCGTAGACTATCATCTTGTTGGTGATAAAGGCTATCCTTTGAGGAAGTGGATAATGACACCTTATAAGTATGCTATTATTAATATAAATGTACAAACCGTATTCCAACTTTTCCATTTTAGGGATGAGAGATATTTCGATGAGAGACAACGCAAGTATAATACAATCCACAGCAAAACAAGAGTAGTAGTAGAACATACTTTTGGTATCCTCAAATCCAGATGGCAAATATTGAAGTACATTAATGTAAATTCATTGAAAAAGCAATAAAAATAATTGCAGCAAGTTGTATAATGCATAATTTCTGTTATGCACACTCTGATATTTGGAATGAATATAATGAATGAATAATGAAGAAGGAATTATCAAAAGAGATGATATTGCCAATGAATTGTGGAGATATGATAGATGATTTATTTACATTTTTTTGTAAACTGGCGTTTTTTATTAGTGTATAATAAACTCTTTTATTGAATACATGATTATTCTATAGTTTTATTTACTCTCCAAGGGGTTTGATAAAAAAAAATAATAAGAGAATAATAACACTGTCTTAAACTATACAAAAATATTTTTTCAAGTTCAACATATCACCATGTCATGAAAAACAAAATCTAGAAAAAATAAACTCACTAATATGAAGAAATTATGATAAAATGAATACCATTATTTACCTAAAATAACTCATTAATATTTATTCAGTCTCAAAATATTGCCAAAAAAAACTAGAAAAATTAAACTACGAATATATAAGATGAAAAACTAAAAAAAAAATACCAAGAAAATAGAATAAATTAACAACAATTCTTAATATAAAAAACAAAATAAATATTCCAAAAATAAACAACTCAAAACATTGTAAAAAAACAAACCCATTTTATTCATCATTTTGTGAAAGTCTCTCTTTTCTGTCCCATTTTTAAACTGTCTTATGAACTTTACAAAAACTTAATCCACTGTCAACATATTAATTAAAAGATTACCTTTCAATTTTTCCGCAGTCTCTTCATCCACTGTTAATAGCAAATCGTCAATAGTCACTTGAAACATTCCTAACAAAAAAATGCAATTTTACTTCTATGTGGTTTTTGGTTTTCTACCTTTTTGCGATTATAAATTATGGGGGCTTCGATATATAAACAAAAGACAATGACAACTGACAGCTTTGAACCGCTTTCTATTCTTTGGTTCAAAATAATGCCAAGTGATTTGAAACATTCCGTCTACGACGTCATTGTTTCAACGCTCAAATGAAATGTTTTTAAAAAAGACCCAATAATTTCAAAACAGTGGTACGCCAAAAAATAGCTTTAATTTACCCAAACAGCACTGTATGTATTGAATAC
>CAJUYI010007154.1:0-12531 GCA_910591695.1 Galerucella pusilla
GAAAGGTTCTTCACTCTTTCATGAAAATTAAAATTTGAAAATTTTTTGTCATTTCTCAAACATTTGATTTTGTTAAATTTATCTTTTATTAGATCGGAAAATTTTCTACTCAATCTATCAAACTTAATTTGTCTGTTAATACATACTGAACATCATTAAATTTTTATTTTTTTTTTTATTTTTTTTTTTTTTTTCAAAAAATTTTTAGTTTACATATCTGTTTTGGGACATTTCAAGAAGATTTCTACAATGTCAATTTTAAACTCCTGTTAGAATGATTGTGTTCTATGTTCACTGTCATTTGTCATATGCTAATTTTTAAAATTGAAGGAGTGTCACTTCAACATCCGTTAGACGAACACGTGTTGTCTAAAATAATTTTAACAAAATTTTATAATGTTAAACATCTAGATTCAACAAACCCTAAACAGGGGATCATTTCAATTTTTAATTTCAATGTTATTTTAATTTATGACGTCAATGTGTTGTCAAAGTTTCTTGTACAAATTACCTGACGAGTAAGTAATTTTTTATCTACTTCTTTTATATTTTCCAACTTTTTTACTTACTTGCAGGTAAGTACTGAAGATGGCTTAATAGCCGAAAGCGCTCTGCGATTTAATAAATTAATATTTACACAGAATACAAATATGTTTTCTTGACCTGATATATAATAAGCATACTTTCTTACATTATGTAAATTTAGATATAATTATTGAACAAGCAAATAATCTTATCAATCATTTTAATATAGTGAAAAATAGTATAACCATAGTTAACGTAAGTAATCCTATATCATATCATGGTTTAGCACAAAATATGTTGACTAGAACCGAATATTTGATCAATATTATTGAAACTAAATTAAATAATCTCACTCCCCATATTAGAAATAAAAGAGGATTATTGAACGTAGTGGGCAAAGTTGAGAAATGGCTTTTTGGAACCCTAGATGCAGATGATGAAATTAAGTATAATACTGCAATAGATTTATTACAGAAAAATCAGAAAAACATAATTCAATAAGTAAATTTACAAACTTCCTTATATAAAAAATTGATAGAAAATTATAATAAGTCTATAACTGTTTTAACTAAAAATCAAGAAATACTTAAGAATAATTTAGAGCAAATACAAGGATCATTTTATGAGACAATCAAAACTCTAGAAAGTTATTTAAGTTTCCAAGGTATTATTTCACAAATCAATATAGATTGTCAAACAACAATTACTTTAGTTGATAATTTGGAAAATGCTATAATATTTTCAAAATTAAACTCTCTACATGATTATATAATTTCAAGTTCTGATATATTCGACATGATTAAATATTTACAAAATTTATATGATCCGAAACAAATTCCTAAATTTGAAAACATACTAACCTATTATCAATTCTTAGGCACTCAAGTATCAATATCAAAATCAAAATTAATCTTTGCGATTCACGTACCTATTTTAAAAGACCAAACCTATGAATTTTACCATTTATTTCCTGTTATCCAAAATCATAAAACATATACGCCTTCTTTCCCTTATTTGGCACGCAAGAATGAAGATATTCAGTTCGAAAAAGAAGAATGCCCTTTGTTAGAAAATACTTATTATTGCCGACAAAATCCTATATCTCAAGATAATTGTACAATACAATTATTACAAGGAGAAAATCCGACACATTGCCACATCATAGAAGTAAATGTTCAGCAGTTAATAGCAGTACAAGTTACCAAAAATGAAGTTCTCATTTTACCAGAAAAATCACAACAAATATTTTCAAAATGTAGAAGTAATCGATATATTCAAGTCACAGATCCAATACTCATCAAAATACCATATTCATGCGAAATATGGACCAACAATCAAAAATTCATTAACAAAATTCCAATTAGCAACGGTAAACCATTTATATTACCAAAATTAGAAACAAAAATGTTAACTCCTTCAAGAAACTATCAAACGCCAAACATAACGAAGATTGACTTTGAAGAACTTAGAGAAATTAGCCAAATTTCAAAACAACTCAAACCAATTACAGAAATTCGAGACAATCAGTATACAACAAGTTTATTTGGAACAATTTTCATATTAATAATCACTTTCATTCTAATAGTTATTATAATTAAATTTAGAGTACAATTAAGAAATATTTTCAAAAAGAAACATAAAGAAGAAAAGAAGCATGAAGATAAAAAAGAAAAGAAGCATGAAGAAAAAGAGGAAACGAAGCATGAAGAAAAAGGAATTTCGAAAATACACTCCGTGTTTCTCGAAACTTAAAGAAGGGAGGAGTTATGTGTGTAGACAACAATAGTTTCTATTATATTATAGAACACCTGCAAATCTGCTGAATAGACAATTATTTAGATATATAAGTTGAATTTGTTTATAATTAGATATAGTTTAATATTATTATAGTTATAGTTATGTAGTAGTCCAGTTCAGACATAATTAATATTTAAGTTCAATCCTTTTGATTCTTGATGTATTTGTAGTTTGTTTCAAATAAATACTTTTTCTCTTTTTAAAAAGCAATTTTTGAAGAGAAAATATATAATTAGTATGGACTTTTTTTGTGTTAAGGCTTTTATTTTTGAGTTTTGTTAATTCTAGAAATGATAAGACTAAACCTAGGTCATTTGGTTTACCTAAAAATGAATTTTGATTAAGTGGTAAACATATTTACCACCGCCCGTGTGCGTGTAACTGGATTTTTTTTACAAAATTTTATATTTTTTCATTAAAACGTATAATCATGGAAAAGAGGTGGAATCTAGATAATCCAGAAGATGCTAAACAGGCCATTAACTATCTTTATTGTTTACCTGATGAGGAATATAATTCGGAGAATGAATGCGATTCTGAAGCCGAAGAAGAACTGTGTGAATTAGACTATTCGGAGTTAGACAATTCGGGCATTGATAATAGTTCTGTCTCTTCTACCGTTAATAGTCCAAGTTTATTGACTCAATTGAATCATGAATTATCTGAAAATGTTCCTAGCAGTTCAGGTGTAACTATTCAGGAGACATCAAGTTATAATGTACGAGTACCAGGGTTTGATCGTGATAGTGTCTCTTTTTGCTATAATGAAGGTAATCATTATATCTAGTACCTACTTATTATTATAGAGTTAACTTTACTCTTACTTTTAGATCTAAAAGATGCAGGTATAAGTCGCCAAAAAACAAAGGAAAAAAAATTCAAAAATCAAAAAAAGTAAAGGTGGAACTGGAATGGTATGACCAATCCGAATATTTTGACGATTTATGATTGGAATTTGTAAAGGAACCGGAAATTACTTTGTCACCGGAAAATAATGGAAAGGAAGTATCTTATTTTCAAGAAATTCTTGATGATACCATTATAAATTTAATTGTTTACCAAACCAATTTATATGCCGAACAAAAAAATATCAAAAACTGGAATCCTTTATCTTTAGCGGAACTAAAAGCATATTGTAATGGTTTTAATTTATTTGTGTTTTACTTTTATAAGTGATTTAATTATTTTTATTCTCAACCTTCAACTTACCCCTTTTTAAGCTAACTCACTATGCGGGAACATGAAAACTCCTACTCTCTTCGGGTTCTGGCGCCAAATAAAAAAAAATCCCTTTTCTATATAATATGTATAAGAATTATATAATTTAATTTATTATTAAATTTTAATTTTACTATATTCCCGGTTCCAAAAGTTAATAGTAGACAAAATCTATCCTTTTTTAATGAAAATATTGTTCTTTATGGTTTTAATAGAAATTGATGCGCTCATGTATTTCTATAACCATAGAGAGCACATGAAAAGTGTATGTCTATGACATTTAATCCTATATAACCTTAAATTTAATGTGCTGTGGCTGTGATTGAGAACAAGTTGTAATATTGTTTAAATAAAATTGATATTCGAAAGGAGCTATTTAATAAATTTAAATTATAAACAAACACAATAAGTTACATGAATAAGTAGGTACAAAAAATTGAAGATTTCAGTAAAAAAATTACTGTTAAAATGATTCGCTGTTCAACAAGAAACTTACAGAAAACAACATTTGGATTAATCTAAATCTAAAATAGTTTTTTTTTTTAAATTGTCCCGGAAAACGTTAATTGGCTGTACAGCTGACCGAATATTGTTTTTATCTATTTATTGGTACCAATAATTGAAAGTCACTAACCTTGTGCACTATTTATGGAAATATCGGAGCGAGTATCGGAGTTCTAAACAATTTAGGATGGGATGGGATCTAATGGTCCAATTTCTGGATAATTTCTTCTTTTCTTCTGGTGAGTATTCCTATTATTTTATTTGATCATTAATTTATCTCTTCAATTCACCTAATTATGGAATATTGGACTGTTTTGGATTTTTCTTTAATTTTTATCTAAATTTTTCTTTCCTTCCACCATATATCAATCTTTCTATCCCAACCAACTAACTAGCGTCCCCTCAAACAAACTTTTTTATTCCCTCGTTGCTATGTGATCTTTCAATGTTACTTGATTTCTTAAAATTTTGAAATTTTGGAACTTTTCTTGTAATAAAATTCCTTTTACCCGATTTCTTCCATCTATTTCTTTTTACAATTCTTCATACACTTCTTATCATTAAAATTTCCAGAAATAAACACTTTTTAAATTACCTTATTCTTACAAACATCTAACAATGTGAATTAACCTTTTTCATTAAAATTTAAAATTTCTACAACCTGTAATCCAATTATTATTCATGTAACCTTTTTAAATTGATTTCTTAAATCTAATTCTACCATCCGTTATCATAAACTTGTTCTAAATCTCTTTCATTTTTAATATAAAATTTTCTTATTTATTAACAAAAACAAACAAATTATTTATTTCTATGTTTCATTATCAAAATTCCACAGAACAATCTGACATAAGGTCATCCTGACATATTAACCTATAAAATGATATTTTGACATAATAACTTCAAAATTTATAAATCATAAATAATTACTATTATTATTTTAATTAAATTTCTGTTTTAGGTCAGGATATTTGTGGTACTGAATAGTTATGAATCATTCAAGAGATAATACTTTTATTATACAAGATATTTATAAGCCAGTACACTTTTATGAAATAATTTCTTCTATGATAGAAGTTCAAAGTAGGTACTTCATTCTATTTTATTTTTATTTAATAAAACATCTTTCTATAAAGAATTTGATTTTGTATACTATTTCCTTCTTGCAATTCAACATAAAATATAGCTTATTGATATTTCTTCCCTAAATACTTGTTTGATAGCATTATATGCTCTAATAATTAAATTAATTATGCTACTTGGGATTTGGTAATTTCAATATCATTTCATAGGATGCTTGATTATAATGGGGATACATAGACTGCCGAGGTTGGAAAACTACTGGAGCTCAGACCCGTTGTTGGGAGTGACGGGAGTGTCAACTGTATTGAGCTCTAAACGTTTTAAAAAAATTACGGAAGCTCTCCATATAAATGACAATGCTCTGTATCCTCCGCGTGATAGCCCAAATTTTGATAAATTGTATAAACTCCGACCTCTAATAGATCATATTAGCAGAAGAAATAGTGAGGTGTATTAATGCTCGTCTAATCTATCTGTTGACGAATCAATGATAGCTTTTAAAGGCAGATGCTCATTCAAGCAGTACTTGCCTATGAAACCCATCAAACGCGGCTATAAAGTTTGGTGCTTAGCAGATTCTAAAACTGGATACATAAGCAAGTTTGAAATATATACTGGTCGGTCTGGAGAAAAAGGAAAACGCAACTATGGTGACTCTGAAATTGGTTTGGGAGAAAAGGTTGTATTGCAACTAACAAAAGAAATAAGAAATAAAAATTGTCTTGTAGCTTTCGATAACTTTTTTACTAGTGTATTTCTTCAAAAAGAACTCCATCGCCATGGAATATACAGTGTAGGAACAGTGAGAACAGATAGAGTTAATTTGCCAGAAATGTTAAAGAAGAAACATAATCTGCAGCGAGGAGTATTTATATTTAATTTCCATGATGTTGTAAGTGCTGTCAAATGGCAAGACAGCAAACCTGTTTGTTTTTTAACCACCGCAGTTTATCCAAAAGGAACAGCTATCATACAACGAAAAAATAAAGATGGTTCAAAAAGCTCAGTACACTGTCCTAAAGTTGTGAAGATTTACAATTCTATTATGGGAGGAGTCGATAACTTTGATCAGAAAAAAGAAAGCTATGGCATCGGAAGGAGATCAATCAAATGGTGGTATAGGATTTTCTATTTTTTATTAGATATGAGTATTATAAATAGCTTTATTTTGTACAGCAGATCTAAAAGAAACTCTCACGATCAGTTAGGTTATCGACTTGCTTTAGCTAAACAGCTAATAAATTCATTTAGTTTTCGTAAATTTTTGCAAATCATTCAAAGTGTTTTAATGACTAACTAAATATTCCCAATCACACAAAAGTACTTTTGTATTTGTAGTACTTCATTTTTGCCCGTTAAAGGGTTAAGCACTACCTACTCCGTGAAAAGGCACTCGGCTTTGCCTCGTGCTTCCAAACTCGTCGTGCGTGCTTGAAAGGCTTGCTTATACACATGTATCATAACATACTATTTCCTATAATATTCTTTTAATCTCTAGTGTTATAATTTATCTTATTCTCTTCTGAAAACTCATAAAAAGACCTGTGCCACTTACTGACTTATTTTCCAGACTCCTATCAGCCATTCAAATTCAATAATTTTCAGCGTTTTTCCACTCTCTTACTAGTATAATAATCACTTATCTGAAAAACTACTACATTACTAAGTTTATATATCACTAAATATACAGTAATTACGTTAAGTTTGTTATACCTATAGGCTCTAAGTGAGCGCTAACAAGTCCTAACAGGCAGACACATTCCAGCTGTAAACCAAATAGTGTGGTGGGGAGATTATCTTTTGTTTGGGTTAGTGTTGATAATAGAATCAGTTTAGTTGCGAGTGTGTTTCGCAGCCAGAGTATTCTGTTTAGTTAGGAAAAGTAGAGAACCTAAGTTTTGATGATGCCGAAAACGCGGTTGACGGATCCTATATTTGGAACTTCTAGTGAACTTAATCCTAACGTGCTTCCCACCTACTCGGACGCTATAAGAGGCTTTTTGTGGCGGAGAGAGTGTTTAAAATTTGAAAGTGACAAAGACCCAAGTGTTTTGGATATTTCAAAGAAACTTTTAATCGATATTAAAAAGCTTCACTCCCTACAATATCTGATCAACAAATAATACAAAAAATAAAAGACTATAATGAAAAATGCAAGTCCCTAAAAAAACCAAACATCGGCCTATAATAAAAAGTGCCTAGAAAAAATTGAGGTTTTCAAGAAGAACAGCTTAAAACTTTTAGACATATCACCCTGCAAATGTGATGATTTTTCCAAATGCCACTGTAAAGTGCCACTTTGCGAAAGAATTTTTTTATTAGATCAAAAAACAACAAGAAAAATAATGATAGGAGGCACAGATGTAAAAACTACGAAGCAAAATTTAAAAACAATAAAAAGGAAAGTATTAGAAGAAGAAATATTAGAGAAAAAAAATCTAAGAACGAGAGTATACTTGATAGTGTTTTGTCCGATCCGGAGTCCATAAGAAGCTCTGAAGGTACATGTGAAAACATTGATGAGGGCATGAATAAAAATCAAGGTAGGACTACAACACATGTATCGGAGCATCCGTCATCATCAAAAGGCTTAAAGGTACCATACAACACAGGATTAAAACTTACAAATCTTGCCGAAGCATGTGACAGGGTCGGCGTATCTGACAGATCAGCATCCCTTATTACAAACGCTGTTTTAAGAGATTTGGGAGTAATAACTAAATAGGACACTACTAAAATTATAGACAGATCTAAAATTAGAAGGGAACGCAAGAAATGTAGGACGGGTCTTATAAAAAAAGAGACAGATGACGAGCTTCCTTCAACTTTTGGAATTTACTTTGACGGGAGAAAAGACAAAACCTTAGTTTTTGAAAAACAGAGTCAAGTCAACGTACTAAATCGGTTACTGAAGAGCACATCGTCATATTGGCTGAACCAGGCTCTAAATACATGGGACACGTATCTCCAGCCGCTCCGCCATTTAGTGCAACAGTTAGACGGAAAAACAAATGATCCTCGTGGCTTTACAGGTACTATCGGAAAACTTCTTGATCGATGTCAGCAAATGGCAGTTGTTGACTTTGAGAAAATAGATGCTAAATTTCCTGTTATGAATATAGATGAACTAAGCACGGATTAAAAGTACCTTTATGAGATGTGCTCAGGAATCAAAAGCGGCCTGATTTCGTCGCAGCTTGCAGAAAGGTAACCTGGAAAGATATCTCATTCCAGGTGGCTAACAACGGCTAATAGTATACTGCGTTTGTATATTTCTACCAAATACCTGTCAAGTCAATTGAAAATTTTGGCGGAGTATGTTGTCAATGTGTATGCGACTACTTGATTTCAAATTAAGTTCCAATCGTCCTGCAAATACGAAGCAAAACATCTATTTCATATGAAGATATGTTAGACAAAGACGACGACAGACATTTCCTTCTTTCTCTTCTGGCAGATTTCAAGAAAGTACCAGGTGACCGAAAGCTTGACGTGAAATTAGCAAAAATGCAATCAATTAAATCGGCCATTCACGGTAGAGGTACTCCATACAGCTCTTACCACTCCCATACAATACCTCGAAATTTCCATACGCACCATATACCTACTAGTAACTCCTAACAAACCAATAATAATCAAATAACACAATTTTCAAGTGAAGACCATAATAAACACATCACCACTCCTCTCCAGTCTCCCTATTCTGCTCATTCACCTGACGTCTCAACGGATGGATCCATTGAGGACCTTCTTACTGACTACCATTGCCAGAAAGAAAATTAATGTTTATAATAAACAATACTTACATCTTTTTTTTGTGTACATGTAAATCAATATAGAGATTACGGAAGTAATTTTTTCTTACCTTAATGTCATAGAAAGTCGATCTTTTGATGGTATGCTCCTACGCAGTTTCGTATTCTTCTTGGTGATTCCATTTTTCAAAATATTATGAAGTTCTTCAAAAGATTCTATGGACATTCGATAATAATTAAAAAACTTTGTAAGATCTTCTAGTAAATCTTGGTGAAGAAGGTTATAAATTCCTTTAGTTTCCCTTTCCTATTATAGGATGAACCCACATAGTTCGTCTTCTTTTCATTTTTTTTTTGCATATAATATACCACATCATAGCGCACTCTTCAATGTCCATTTCATAAAAAGCACCGTACAGCACTGATTTTGTACTGATAAAATTTATTTAAAAAAGTATATTCTAACAAAAGTATCTCGACTGTATCTAACCTAAGTTCTGTATCTCGCATACAGTATCTGGGATACAGTATCCAAGTCTGAAAGGGCTCTTAGTTTCGAAGTTGTCTTACCTGTTTTCTTTTTTTTATTGCTCGTTGTGTTTCTACCTTAATTACATCTTAAAATAAAATAAATCATGTCTCAAAATTTTAAATTGAACGTAGATTATCTATTCAATCATGAACTCGAGCATGAATTAGCATACCGGGGTCAATCAGTGTTAGCTACTTCAGCTGAACGTAGGAAAATACTACGAGGTGTTTTAGGACAGGAATATTCTGGTAGGAGTTCTCTTTTATATGTTGACAATTTAGAAATTGATCAAGAAATCGCTGGTATTGAAACCACATGCGGATCTTGAAAAAAAAATTAAAGATTTTGTAGGAACTGTCAGAGATACAGAATATCTAAGATTAACTTGTCGGTTAGGTCATGTAAATGCAAGAGCTACTCGGTTAAATCATAATTCAAATGAGTTCAAGGCTGAACAAGAAAATTTTAAAAAGAGACTTACACAACGAATACTCTTGTTGGAAGGAGAATTAGATTCATGATTATCGGGTACAAGCCAAGCTCATTCGACACCTGTCAATGACAATCAATCTTTTTCTTTTTCTGAACCAGTACCGGTTCATAAATGGGGAATACATTTCTCTGGGGTTTCTCCTAAAGAGTCTCTTTTCTTCTTTATAACTACCATGAAGATTTATTAGAGAAAATAAAAAATCGTAAACAATATCCCAATGAGAAAGTTACCCTTTTCATAAATTCTATGTGTAGTTTATTCAATAGGTTAGACATTAAACCAGATGAATCAACTAAAATTAGAATCATTCAACGCAATTTGTTACCTAATTTTGTTCAACCATTAGCTTTACTAGATATTTTAACAATTTCGGATTTAACTGCTAAATGTAAAAAACTTGAAGAAACATTCATTTACTCACAACACTCAAACACCTCTAACTTTGGCTCTCGAAAACAAAATTTACTTGAACCTGACTTTAGCTTACTTCATACTTCCTCTTACCATCCGCACAGTAATTTTTCCCGTCAAGTATCTGCATTGGATACGAATATTGTTGGAATTGTAACAATCAGAATCATACTTAAAGTCAGTGCCTTATGGCTCGAAAATTGTTTTGCTATGGATGTGGTACACCTGGAGTGGTTAAAACTAAATGTACTAATTGTCAAAAAAACTGCGAAGGCGGTCGAGTATCGTCCCTATCTCTCCAAACCGCAGAAAAAAATCAACCAGGGACTTCTTCATCCAAGAAAAGCAAAGACAAAAGCAAAATAAAATCCAATTCCAACACACAAAATTCCAACAATTCAAAAAGTCAATAAATCAACTTCCTAATTGTTCTTCTCTGCATGACAATGTTTTAACCCAGTTTCATCAACCACCTATTTCTCGTCTAGTACCTAAATTTGATAGGAGAGACTGGAATTCTTGGCTTAACTATGTTAGAAAATTTTATAAGAATTCTGATAACTCAAGGTTTGAAATTGAGTACAACTCACCATTTTTGTGTGTGGAATCATTGTTGTATAGGAAGGAACCTGACAATCGACCTTATGTTGATGTACAGATTTTCGGGAAAACATTTTCTTATTTAATTGATACCGGTAGTAACTTAAGTTTGATAGGTTCGTTAGAACTTGATTTTCTTCAGGATTTATCTTTACCTATCTTACAGGGCCAATATAACAAGGTGTCCACCGCTGATGGAAAACTTCATGATGTGGTTGGTTCAGTGAAAACTTATGTCACATTAGATAAGATATCTCGGGAAATTACATTATTTATCTTACCTTCAGTAAAACATACAGTCATACTTGGTATAGATTTTTTTCAAGTTTTCAATATTAAAATTGATTTTTCTAAATTCACTATGAACTTAAATTCTTTATCTGTATCTGTATCTATATCTGTAGAGTGGGGAGGGTGAGTGTGTAGGCTCACAGCACTTAGGCCACATGTGACCTATTGTACATCCTCCCGAGGAGTTGTCCTCCTAGGTCATTGTCCATCCTGTCCTTCTCAGGAAGGTGGACAGGTCACTAGGAGACATCTCCTTTATATCGGCAGGTGTAGGCCAAGACTCACCGAACACACACTCTCTTATTGACGATAACTCCGGACACTCGTCTAAGTCATGCCTGACAATTTCATCTTCCTGTTCACACATCCTGCATAGAGGTGTGTCCACCAGCCCCATAGTATGGAGGTGTTTCCTTAGTTGACAGTGACCAGTCAGAAATCCTACTGTTAAACGTAGGTTTTTCCTGGTCATCGCCAAATATTTCTTCGGCACCAGCTTTCCAGGGTCGCCCAGGGTGATCCTGGCAAGACTGCATCCTTTGATTCCATCCCATCTCTTAAGGGAATGAGCATGGGTGTAACGTTTGGCTAGTTCCGCAATTGTCGAAGTCGTTAGGCCGTAGGTGTCACTGGGTCCTAGAATTTTTAGTCCAGCGGCTTCCCTGGCTAAAGAATCAGCAGTGCGATTTCCTTTACTCCTGTCGTGCCCTTTAACCCACCTCAGGATAATATTGTTATCTGCCGAGGCGTCAGCTAAATCTTGGTGGCACTCTAGTACTAGCCTCGATATAACACGTTGTCTGTTCAAGGCTAATAGGGCTTGTCTACTATCAGTGCAGATTATTATGTTTTTGCCAGAAATTCCTCTTCTGGTTAGTTCTTTTGTGGCAATTGAGATACCAGCCAGTTCTGTTTGAACCACGCTGGTATTGTTTCCCATTCCCCACTTAATCTTGAGGCTCAGTGCTCTGGAGTGAACTCCACATCCTGAGCCTTCTTTCATTTTTGAACCATCTGTATAAATGCGTATTGCATTTGCAGCGTCTGGCTCTGTGTTCTGTTTTATTTGAATTTTGTAGGGTTTGTTAAACAGAAACCTGGGTTCAATTGCATCGTTGGCTGCCTGCAGCAGAGGTAGCGCAGTGAGCGCTTCCTGCCATAGGCTCAACCTCAATTGGCCCACTCCTACTTCGGGGTTTACACCAGCCGTGCGCAATCGTACCATGGCCATTAACGCAACCTCCTTGACGTGTTCTTCATCTGTAAATATTATTTATACCGTACAGGATGTCTCAAATTTAACTTCAACGGAAACTGATAAA
>CAJUYI010007155.1:0-12530 GCA_910591695.1 Galerucella pusilla
TATATATATATCTACAAATATCCTTGAAAAATTCTATAAAGAGACAAACCATTAAAACAGTCCATCCAAAAAATCGAATAATTCCCGAGATAATTCCAAGACATTGAAATATTTTGAGCAGATCCATGAGCTTCAGTTTAGGCAAACATCTTCTATCCAGTAGACTCCCAGATGCAAAGGGCCATATTTCACAGAATCTATATTATTTTTTATTAATTTGAACCTTTTGAGGTCGAAACTCGAACTATATTTTATGCATTCTTTTGATCTCATCTGGTGGTAGTATCCCATGAGTATTTTTGTCTTAGTCCTACTAGAATTATCCAATAATTGGATCTTCCAGTTTTTTCGGATATATTACACTTACATTTTTTTGTGTGATTGATGGATTACTTCAGTAGGTACATTCACTCAAGGTTTCGAGTCCTCGGTACCTCGGCATATATACTTTTTGGTCTCTTGGTTGTATAATGTAAGTGGAAGAAGTAATTATCTGGCAGGCTCATCAGTCTTCTGGCAAGATCCTTCCTAGAAAAATCATTCCTTCAGTGCTCTAATCTCAGGAGTTTATATCTCCAATGAGATAGTACTTTGCATTCGAAAATAATGTGAGACTCTTTCTTCCTCTTCCATGCACAACCATCAGATATAATCCTCCCAATATATTCTCATGGTATGCTATGCATGCCCTTCCTTAGGGTGCAGTGACCAGCGAGTAATTATGTCACTTTATTTGAAACCTTGTAGGACTAGTCAGCAGCCCCGAGAGTTTTTCAATCATGAGTTTGCTGGTTCTGCTTCAGTAAGTTTGATGTTTTGTTTTAATCCACCAATATATACTCCCCGTACTTCAGGTGCACAGAGAGGTCACCTCGCTTGGTTAAAATAACCGGAAATCGAAAAAAAAGATACCTTATCTCTCCCTTCCTCATTGAACACTTAAAAATTACATAGAGTATTGGAATGCAATAATCCTTCAACGACCAGATTTTTATCAGATATTGCAGAGTTGTACTCAAACTAGATCAAATATTTTACAATTTCATAGTAACTGTTTAGTGGGTAAGAAAACTATTTTATTTTATAGTACAATATTTTATAGCTCATCATTTTATATTCGAGTTGATCCACCACAAGTTTTCTTTTATAAACTTAAAAATTGTGGCATTATTCAATAGTACCTACCTAAAGTTACTATTAATTTATTGTAAAATATTTCATCAATAATATCCGATAAAAATCTAGTTGTTAAAGAATCATTGCATTCCAATACTCTATGTACCTTTTGAAGCAAACTATAGTAATAGGTCTGTTCGTAGAGCTAACTGTTTGTGACTGCTCTACGAACTAAAAAAGTAGGGTTTTGCCGCGTTTTTAATTTTATAAATATACGCCACTGTATTTCCCATTTCAGCGCATTTCTCATCTCGGGAAATGCATATGTATAGGCCGAAATATCTGGAATTCAATTCTCATGAAGGAAAACATTCGCATTTACATAATCCTGTTCTGCATTTCGAATTTGCATTCAAAGGTATTTTTATTACAATTGTTTGAGTTATTGTTGCGACCTTCATACGTCGTTCCGTATACGGCTCGAGCTAGCGAGTAAATACAGTCAACGAACATTAATGTTCGTTAATACAGTCTTGTGCTTGTGTAACAATGTAGCTGACATCATGTAAATAAAACACGGTCGAGTTTTGCCATTATTATTTCACGTCAACTTCAATAAAAAGTCATAAGACTTCGAACAGTCGGAATAATAAGTCTCGTTAGAATTGTTTTATACGTTTCGAAAGGCCATTGCACCAATTAATATTAATCAATGTACTTTTTATTTATTTATAACAATAAAATTATGTAAGATTGTAAATAAAACTATATTTAATACGAATAATTTACGATAAGTCAAACAGGTCACAGAATATAAGCATGTAATGCAAACTCAATAATATTACAGACATATTGCTATTTTTTTTTCATGTCTTCTTGAAGAAACGTAGAAAACACTTTTTCTATAAAATATTGTGAGCACGTTTAAGGAAAATGGGACAGAGAGCTTTAAAGGACCTTAAAGAGGATGTACTTTTATATGGAACCGTCAACAAAGGGAAAGCGCCCTTCGCTAATGTGAGGGTACGGAGAATTGTTTCGAAGTTTAATGAGATTCTCAAGATTTTACATTTTCGGCATGCGTGGAAAATACTGAGGGGTGATATTTGTGGTTCGTGGATAACTTTAAAGGGAAACATAAACTAATTTAGATTTTTAATTCACTGTTTACAACGTTAAAGTACGGCAAAAAATTTATATACTGATGAAACTGGTTTTATTAAAGCCCGATTTCAGTTAAAACCCGAATTTCCTAGGAAAATCTAGTTTTTACTATCGCTCACATTCAATTCTAGTTTTAGCTAGCCTAACTAGTTAAAACCAGAATTTTCTAATAATTTTATTAAAATCTAAACATTTTAAGAATATTTAACTCAAAACTAAATCAGTAATATTTATTTAACCAACAAGTGTATAATAGTTTTATTTCTGTGAAATTTGTTGTTTATTGATTTTATTCGATAACTATGGAAAGTCTAGTAGTAAAAAATACTGAATAAAATATATCAATGAACTGAAAAAGTGGAATCAAAAAATACATGGATTGAAACTTTTTGGAAGGGAATTAACAAACAGTAGAAACAGCCGAAGGATAAATATAAAAATTTGAACAAATAGAGTATCTTGCATGGAACAATAATTACAAGAGAACCCAATATAGGGGAAGAAATCCAAAAAAGAATAATGCGTGGCAATAGCTGCATTTACGCCTTAAATAGAATAATAAAAAACAAGATTATATCATGGAGCCCGAACATCAAGATTTACAAAGCTGCTACAAATATGGGAAAAAAAGTACTGAGAAAAATATTTGAATGAAAATTGCAAAATGGAATTTGGATAAGAAGGACAAACAAAGAGATCGAAGAATAAAATATAGACTAAGGACATATAGAAAGAATGGGAACAGGAAGGTTACCGAAAGTATTGATGTATAACTTCATATGAGCTTCATACGAGGAGGCAAAGAAGAGGTAGACACAAAACAAGATGGAAAACAGAGGTTGAAGAGGATCTACGAAGACTTGATATCAGAAATTAGAAAGGTAAGACAAGGGACGAGGTGAGATGGAGGCAAGTCGTCAACCAAGCCATGGAAAGGTTAAGTTATCAATATGCCAATTGGAAAGTGTCAGTTGAACTAAGTAGATTGTCTAGAAGAGCTAAGTATAGAACTCCAAGATTCTACGGCTAGAGTGAAAGATCATGGAGCTACACGGACTGTAGTGCGAGTAAATATACCTACCGTAAAAACCCGATTCTAGTTAAAACCCGAATTTCCTAGGAAAATCTAGTTTTAAATATCGCTCACAGCCCTAGATCTCACTAGTTAGAACTAGAATTAACAAATACTTTGAGTTAATTTTAGCTTCAACTAAACTAGTTTTCACTAGTTTTCACTAAACCTGTCAGTAGAATCTGTGTAAGCTATAAACATTTTATTTTGAACGAAATCCTATGGGTTTACCTATACCGAAAATACTTTTAATAGTACATAAAAAATACATGGAATTAGTTACATCAACGAGTGCGTTGGGTGATCAAACAGGTGGGAAATAAAACAAACGTGAAAAAATTCGAAGAAGATTAAAACACAATAACAAAATAAAAATTTCTCATAAATCATGTATGATACTGAACGTCCATAAGTCAACCTCAGATAGCATGCTTACAACCAGAAACCATCAACGCTTGACAGCTCTATATAACCATTATCAAAGGTAAAAACAATTTAATTACTGGTACTAAAATATATCTACTTTTTAAAAGTACCAAATTTACCAGGCCTTACAGGTCCTAGTTCGATATACTTCCAACTAGAAACAACCAACTGAACGGCACTACCCGCACAGCACATTTATTAATGCTTAGCTTAGAATAACTTTTGTTTGAAAATTTCCCTGTATAAATTCTTCACCGAAAGAAAACAAGGCACAAAGTCCGTTACGCATGAGCTTTTGAGCTTACACCACCATCTAAATTATAACTACAATTAGATCATACGACTTTTTTGTGTCTAATAACAAAATAGATGCTCCTACCGACAGCACGTAATAGTTTTTTTCCGTCGATCATGTATTAATATATGCTATTAACGTTCTCAAAATTAGACAAAATCATACATTGATGACCCCCATTAATGCATGATTTACCTACTTCAATCAACGATTTTCTGCAGGCAACCCAACGCACATCTTATACATTATATTTATATTGACAGTTATCGGTCGCGTAGGCAACAAAACATACAATAACGTCTTCAAAAAATGAATCCTATTAGTATTGAATACTTCTAGTTTTTGACTTAGGTACATATAGTTTTTTTTGTTATTCTACAAAATTGTAATAATATTATTAGTGTTGAAACAATGAAACATCCAACATATAATGTAAGAAAAACGAAAACAGTGACAATTGAACTGGCGACCTTCTCTGTGACATTTCAATGTGATTATTTATTTTTGACAGTACTTTCCTATGAAACAAATAAATATTTTTAGTTTTTAAATATTGAGAAAAACGAATACAGCTTTGTAACTAACACGAGTATTTAAAGGGCAATCAACAACTATTGTTAAAAGTGATTTTCGCGCTTTTTAGATGACACCACAATATACACCTGTTTTAGATTACTATATTATATTTTTCTTCTCTTATTTTAAACATATTGTATTGTAAACAGTGGAAATTCTTTCAAAAACTAATTTATAAGTATTATATATATGTCGGCGTCAATTAGTGAAATCCGTCATTCTCTGAAATGCCTAGTCATTTCACGTATTGCCGGCAAACAGCGTAATTGTACATTCGGTACACCGTTTGCCTAATAGTTTTAGGCATTCCCTGTAATGTCGGATTTACGTTAGTCAAACACCGTAATTTTCTGTTTTCAGCTGTTACTCTGTTTGCCGGGTTTAGTCAATCATTGTAATTAGGCAGTGTTGCCAGTAGTGCATGAAAAGGTATTAAGTATTGAATTTTAAACATAAACTCATTTATTATCAATATGTAATTATATTAGGAGAATGATTTGGACAAATACAAAAAATAAAATATGATTCTGAGATTAAATTCGCCTAATTAAAGTATACATACCATAAAAAATAAATCACAGAACCAACAAATAAGAACGAAACAAAATAATATAAAGATAAAAGCTGATACTGTCTTCTCGTTTTTTTTCCAGGCGTTTGTTTAGCCCGCAGAATTTCTATGGCAACCTAAGCGAGAAAAAAAGTAAAATATTATACCAGTTTTATAATTAAAATCTACATGCTCAAAAACCAATAAAAAGGCACACAATAAAATTACTCTTTCACCAAGCAAATGAATTATAAAACCGTGTTAAAAGTGGCAACAGTGTACGAATTTGAAGTGATATTGTAGGCTGCAGAAGTTTGAGGTTATTTTTGAAATCCTAAAAAATTTACTTAGCTCCGTCAATTCTGCAATATTCCAAACTTTTTATAAAACAATTCTGAATGCTTCGACATTCCAGTTTCACAAAAACATCACTACACAGATGTTAACAATAATTACAACGTTTGACTAAACCCGGCAAACAGTTACTTTTCAAAACACATCCTTAGGGTTGTGGATTTGACCGGTCAACTTTTTTTTGTCAATTGACTGAAATGGATTTAAAAAATAAAATTGCAAAATGAGTCCATCCAGGAGCATTACTTTTATATCATAATAAAACTCTCGATAAACACCAAAAAGATGGTTTTTAAATATTTTACAAATTTCAATTGAAACTAACTGGTAAAATCTACAATAAAACTGGCGGGAGCGAATCATCCGTTTTTCATTTGAACGCAAAATTTTTCGTACTGCCGCCAGTATTTCGGTCAAGTCAAATAGGTGTTGGTCAATTGACCGGTCAATTGACCATGCCCAACTCTACACATCCTTATTATTATTATTTTTGTTAGTCTAGGAAAACTCGATGAAAACTTTATCATCTCACTGTTGATTCCTGGAATAGAAGGAAATGAAATAGCAGATAAATTAGTGAAAGGGACCAGATGAGAACAAATGAATGGTCAAGCCAAGGTAAGACTGCACTTATAGTTTGACAGTTCACTCTCCTCAGAAACTAAGTAGCCCCAATAGATCTCTTAGGTCTCAACAAATGTGACCACATTATACACATATTCGGAAAATAATTATCTTACATATTATAGCCATTTTGTAGGTGGAAGAGAGGAGAATAACAGAGAGATAATGTCTAGAAAAAGTCGGCGTTTCGTGGAGGCTGGAGGAGAAGTATGCTGTTCTCACTTGGACATGTACCCCACCATTCTAGACTCGATTGGATTGGATATATTCTCCGGAGAGTTGTTCTATAGCTTTCTCTGTTTCACTCACAGAATGGCACTACGGAACTATTTGCCGAATCTGTATATAATTTTATGTATAGTGCTCACTCATTGCTCCGATATGAGATTTTACATATAAATATTTTATATATAGAGGGTATTAGAGAAACTTTAAAGAATTTTAGTACAGCGTTCAAAAAATCAAAACATTTTTTTCTTCCTTGGTATATAAATGTCCAAATTTCCAACACAAAAATACCAAAATTCATTCCAGTGATTATTAAGAGAACAAAATAGTATCTTAAAATACAACACTATTCCAATTTTACTCTTTTACAATTACCATAATATTACATTCCTATTTGTAAGCATCAACTTGAAATTTTGTCGACCTCCAAGCCCAATAAATATGTAAAGATTAACCAATAGAAGAAGAAGAATCTTTTTAAACTGAGATAGAGAGGTACTCGTTTCAATTTCAGTAGGCAAACACCTCAATTATCTCGCCTTGTGATAAATCTCTTCTTTTGATGTTAAAAGCAGCTGTAATTCTTCTAGTGAGACAAACAATTAAATAAGTACCTATCTACTGGAGCTAGTTATAATCTTTACCGTTTGACGACGTTGTGACACACATTGTATGTATGTTGAGCATTCTATTACAGCTTTAGAGGCGTCTTCCAGTTCAATTAATTAATGAAGAGGATAAGGAGAAATGAGAGACTAAAAAGAATCTGGTGCCTGAGAGAAGCGGTACATGATTTCTTTTATTTGTTGGATCACCAGGAAACGGCAGCGCTTCTGTCTTAATGAGCAACGCCATATGCCGACAGGTCAGACTCGACTTTTATATACATATTAATAAACATATCTTCGAGATACCTATTAAACGTGAAGCGTAGAGAACTACATCATATGGTGTTTTTTCTAATATTTCCAAAAATGCTTTCTTTATAAGTATGTTGGGCGATTCATGTTTATTGAATTTGGTGAGAGAGGTATTGAATAGAGGAAGTTGTTTAGTCCAAGGAGGGATATGAGGTTGGGGGAGCGGAGTGGTCATTGAAAGGTCGGTATTCTCAAGTAATGGGAAAAAAAGGTGGGCAATAGATTTTATGCTACGTTTGGAAGTATTGTTGGAAAGATTATGTTGAGACATTGATGTAAACAAAGGGTAAACGGGGTTAGAAGATGTTAATGCAGCGTATGAAAGGAGGAGGGATTGACGTCTTAGGAACAGGGGTGGCTCATTTACTTCACAGTATAGACTAGCAGCTGGACTAGAACGGAAAGCACCGAGAGAGAGTCGGCTGTATTGTGAACAGAGTTCAGGGAGTCGATGTTGAAATTTGGAGGATGGCATGTAAATAAAGCTGCCGTAGTTTAGTTTAGAACGGACGAGGGATCTGTAAACTTTCGTCGGATCCCCAGTGATAGTGGCATAGAGCTTTGATGATATCAATTCTTTAAGACAAATGCCTTTGAGTGTGTTAATATGAAGTTTCCAATTAAGACGAGAGTCGAAAGTCAATCCAAGAATTTTGCAATGATTAACAGCAGGTAACGGGGAGTTATTAAAGAAGATTAGCGGTGTACGATGGGGATCTTCTGCTAAACTTTATGATCTCCGATTTACTCGGAGATAAGGAGAGATGTAGGTTGTTGGCTCTATCTTGCAGCAAATCTACTGCGTTTTTTAGAAGTTTGCAGATGGTGGAAACGGATTTTCTATGGCAGTAGACAATTAAATCATCAGCGTATTGAACATATTTGATGGAAGTCGTTTATTGAAAGGCTGAATAGGGTTGGACTTAATCATTTTGGGTGTGAGGCTGGGAAAGTTTACCATTTGCAGAGACTCTGAATGATCTTGCAGTTAAAAGGTTTTGTATGAAAAAGAAGAATGTTGTCATCTAGATTATATTGTAATAGTTTATTCATTATTGCATTTCTGAAGATTGTATCAAAAGCACCTTCAATATCAAAGATAGTTGCTACGAGATCCTGTTGATTATTTATTGCTGAGGAGATGTCGGTTTGCAATAAGACAAGGTTGTCACGAGTAGATCGATGACGTCGGAAAACAGATTGGGCACTAGGAATAATTTTGTACTTTTCTAAAAACCATAGGAGTCTTTTATTGATCATTTTTTCCAGAAGTTTGCAGGTAGTACATGTGAGAGATATGGAGCGATAAGATTTCACCCCTGTGGGGGGTTGATCAGGTTTTTTTATTGGAATGATAATAGCGTTACTCCACGATTCAGGAAATTGCTGTGTGTTCCAGATAAGGTTGAATATTTCAAGGAGTTTGAGGAGAGAAGGATTTGAGAGATTTTTTTGAAAATATATATGGGATGTCATCGGGACCGGCAGCTGAATTTTTACAAGAAGATAAAGACGATTTCAGTTGGATAAGAGTGAAGGGAGCATTGACGTATGAAACGTCGTTTTGATCGATTGGAAGGACAGCGGGCGATTGTTGAATTGGGTTAGATGGGATGCTTCTGTTAAAGTTATTCTCGAAACTTTGCGCCAGTGTTTCTGCGATTACTTGATTGTCGGAGATGATTGTGTCGTTATATATGAGACTGGGGATCTTGAGATTAGACTTGTAACCTTGTAGGTACCTGTTTTATTTTTTTCCAGACTTGGGATGGTTCTGTATTAATTGAAATAGACGCGACATAATTTTGACAGGAGGATTTTTTGCTCTGCTTAGTGATGTTTTCAGCTTTTGCTCTAAGTTTTTTAGGTTCAATGAGATTTTTTTGGGTTTTATTTCTTCGAATCTTATTGAGAGTACGTTTTGGATTGTCGGATGGATTCCACCATGGTACAGATTTGTGGGACGAGGAGATAACTGTTTCATCAATATTGTAATAAATACCAAAGGTAGAATTATAGGGATCATCACCTGTATAACAAATTTCATTTAATATGCAAAACAATACTGATTGCATAAAAATAAACTAAAAATCCAAGCAACGGAGTAAAGTTCAATTAGACTAAACAATGCTGTTTCCAAAAGGAACCGAGTTTCGAAAACACGATTCCGCTGATTAAGGAAATAGCGCGATAGTTACAAAGTACACGGGTGTCCAATCAGAAGCCACGGAATAAAAAAAAGTGGAGAAAAGCTGGCTGGGCAAAAAACGCCAGAAGCCGGGAGAGGTACAAAATAAGAGTAGTCAGTTACTCAGTTGGGTCACCATCACGGTTGCGAGCGGTTGCCGCTAGAGATCGCGGTCAGCGGTTATCTGTAGAAAATCCGGAGTTGTAGTGAATTTTTATTCAAAGACAAAGTAGTGTTGGGTTTAAACTAAGTTCCTTCTTGCAACGTGAAGAAAACCTTTTTCGTACGGTACGTGTGTAAGCGCAAACGAGCCCTCCCTTGCAGAGCACCCTACTACAAAACCCCTTTTTGATTTTTTTATATTTAATTGTCTCAAGACATGAGTTGGAGTTGGTGGTAGAAAGACCAGCATAGCTTGGTCGACCATCTATAGGTAATAGATGGTGGTGGTGAATATTACCTATTTACAAAAGCGTTATATATATGTATTATATTTATTAACACTTTTATGTACCGTATAATATCTGACTCGTTGACAGATCTCAAAAATCTATTAAATTTATAAACGTCAAGAATATCAATTCTCTTCACTACTTTCACTCACTTTTAATTTTATATTGATTCTAAACTATCGCCACACTACCCCCCTTGGCAGAGAATTTGATCACAAATTCAAAGTTTTTCTAAATCTAACTCTTCTGCCAGATCGCGTTGTATATTCGGGAGCAGGAATGGGCTCTTCCGGTACAGGTTCAACAGGAGGAGAGGAAACAGGAACATGTTTTGGAACAGGAACAGAAACGGGTGTTAAAAGCTTCATCTTGTAAAATAAATGCAGGTTTCACTCGATCGATCGACACTTTAGTAGGTTTACTGCGTATCAAGAGCGTCATCGTCTTTTCGTCTCGATCAATGATTTCGTATGGACCAGTGTATGGTGGTTGAAGTGCTTTGAGAATGGGTCCTTCTTTCAAAAAAACATGACTGCATTTCGAGAGTTCCTTGAAAACAAAAACGCCAGGTTGACAATGTCTTGATGCTGGAGTTGGTCGTAAACGTGACATGAATTCTCTTAAGCTTGAGAGAAAGCTGCTCGTATCGTCAAGATTCTTGTTTTCAGGGTTTGAAGAGAAAAGTTCAAAAGGTAAACGTAGAGTTTCTCCATATACCATCTCAGAGGAAGTAGCCTTGATATCTTCTTTAAAAGCTGAACGAATTCCAAGTAATACGAGGGGCAAAGCATGAACCCAGTCGATGTCAGAATGAGCCATTATTGCAGCTTTCAAGTGACGATGTAAACGTTCGACTAAACCATTCGCAGTAGGATGCCAGCTTGTAGTGAGGTTATGTCGAATTCCAGAAAACTTTACGAAATTTTTGAAAACATGAGAAGTAAATTGAGCTCCACGATCTGAGGTTATGGTTTGAGGAAAACCAAAACGAGATATCCAACAATCCAAAAGAGCGTGAATCACCGCATCTGTACTTATATTCTGTAAAGGATAAACTTCGGGCCATCGAGTAAAACGATCGATGATGGTCAAACAATATCGAAAAGATTGTGCAGGTGGAAGTAGCCCAATCAAATCGATGTGGATATGAGAAAACCTTTGTGTGGGAGTTTTGAAATTTCCAATAGGAGCATGAACTTTACGAGATATCTTCGATCGTTGACATTCAGTGCAAGCACGAGCCCAATTTCGACAATCTTTGCTCATCGAAGGCCAAACGAATCGGTCGCTAATTAACTTGAGTGAAGCATTGGCCCCGGGATGACTCAAACTATGAAGTTGATTGAAAACGAGATGTCGGAATGAAGGTGTGATAAAAGGTCGTGGTTTTCCTGTTGATGTATCGCAAAACACAGTGAGTGAGGATCCAGGAATCGGCACACGTTCAATGTGGAGAGAAGAATTTTCTTGAATAATCTTCTTGAGTTCTTCGTCTTCTTCTTGAGATTTGAACAGTAACTCGTAATCAAGTGGTGCAGAAACAGCTTCAATCCGGGAAAGGGTGTCGGCCACAATATTATCGGCACCTTTAATGTATTGAATATCCGTTGAAAGTTCCGCGATGAAAGAGAGTTGATTGAGTTGAACTGGTGGAAGTTTTTCACGTTTTTATTGAAAAGCGTAAACCAACGGTTTGTGATCTGTGTAGATCGTGAATTGATGTCCTTCCAAAAAATGACGAAAGTGCTGAATTGCCGCGTATATAGCAAGAAGTTCACGATAGTGAGCAGGCCAAGAATTTTCTTTCGAAGACATTTTCTTTGAAAAGAATGCAAGTGGTTGCCAAACATCATCAACGAGCTGCTGCAAACAGGCTACAACGGAGTGATTTGAAGCATCTGTGAATAAACAAGTGGCACACCGATACGAGGGAAGACCAAAAGTGAAGCAGAAGAAATGCAGTTTTTGCATTTTGAGAAAGCTTCTTCTAATTCAGGTGTCCATTCTATCGGCTGAGAACCTTTCAGAAGTGGATTGCTTATTGCATTATGTAAAGGAGCTTCATATTCAGATGCGTGAGGTATGAATTTGCGATAGAAATTCAGCATTCCCAAGAAGCGGCGAAGACCTTTTGCTGTTTTTGTTAGAGGGAAATCTTTAATTGCCTGAACTGAACTGAACACGTTCTTCTGAAGTACGGATGCCAGCGGAAGAAATAGTATATCCTAAAAAATTAATCTCATCAACTCCAAAAATGCATTTATTTGGATTGATGAGTAAACCGTATTTCGAGAGACGTTCAAAAATGATTCTAAGATGATGTTCGTGTTCTTCTTTAGAACGAGAGAAAACAAGAATGTCGTCCATGTAAACGAAACAAAAATCTAAACCGCGTAAAACTTCATCCATAAACCTTTGAAAAGTTTGACCAGCATTTCGAAGTCCAAAAGTCATGAATGGAAATTCGAAAAGTCCAAATGCTGTAAAGATGGCGGTTTTTCCAATATCTTCTTTAGCAACTGGAATTTGTTGATATGCCTTTACTAAGTCAATTTTTGAAAACAT
>CAJUYI010007156.1:0-12530 GCA_910591695.1 Galerucella pusilla
AACAATTTGGAGCTGGAAAAGAAAAAAAGAACTACCGGAAAATGATAGAAGTGCTTAAGAAGTTGGCCAATAAGCGAAGAACTTTACAAATGTAGCCAAAACATTTTCGTCCGCAAAATGAAATTCATACTCATTTGGTACAATAGAAAATTTAACCATGTTCCATTGTCTTTTTGCTAAATAAAGTTTTTGAGCACAAACTAATTATAATGCAAAAGCCTACCATCCAAGAAAAGTATTAAAATACTCTCTGTCTTTCGGTACGCATTGGAAAAATAGGTTTCTACTACTACTACTAATAAGCGTCAATCTTATATCCAATGGGAATGCAGCATCTCAATATTCCCTTAATGATGTGTCATATTTGGCAAGACCAAATAGTGACCTTTCTTGTGGTTTACTAATAGATAAAAGTAGATACGACTTTAATAATGTAGAAGGCTAGGTATTATTAGCCTGCATAACTGTGCAATGATATAGAAAATCAATCTTTACAATTGTTACTTAAGAAGACTGTTTAGGTCAGCCGCAAAATGAGGCGCAGCAGTACAAAAAATCCGATTGTAGTTTTCACGTTGAAGCTTGGAAAGCTCTGAAACATGATAACTGCTATTACACTGATTGATTCTCTATTTAGTTCTAAATCTGATTCAGAAGACGAGTTCGAGTTCGAAATGATATCCTTTATCTCCCAGATGACTAATAGAAAGTCAGTGAGAAGCTTGTACATGAAGAAAAGAGACACTCATGGAGAATTTGCCTTAACTCAAGAATTTAGTGATGAAAAGTTCACCAATTATTTTGTCCTCTTGTAGTCTACATGACTTGTATCGTACAAAAACTGTCGAATCCACACAGCTTCGATTAATTTTTCTTCCATGGTTTTCAAAACACACAGTGAGTCGTGATCTTCTGAAAAAAACTGCGACAACTAACTGCGTTCCGCAGGTTCACTTTGCACCAAAACTGCGTTACGTCACGCTGCGAAGGAATATGCGCAATTTATATTCCTTATTAGGTTCACAAAAACTCACCGTGACTCAAGCTGCGTAACCTCACTAAGCTGCGTCCCATTTTGCGGCTCACATTGAGAGTCTCTTGACTGTCTCCTAGTATCCACCTCTCCAGTTCTGCTTTCCCATAACAAATATGTAACCATGTCGATAACTGTCTTCAAGTATCTCTCACCAAGTATTAATAGTCTGGTTGAGAGTTTTTTGTCTACCTTGTTAAGAAAACTCAGTGTTCCCCATCTATCCAGCCGATTTCCCCTCTTATGCAATTTCTTTCGATTCCGGACCTATGAAGTCTCCTTTAGAACCTTCTTTAGCTATCTGTTCCGCCATTTCATCACCAGCAATCCCTTATGTACCAGCCCCCATATTAATGACACTTTGTTGACTCTTGCCAGCCTGTTAAGGGATTATTGGAATTATCACAACGAAATGGTTATTTCCGATCTGTTTCCTAGCCTGAAAAAGTGAGGAGTTATAGAGAGATTGTCCAATGAAAAGAAAGTAGGTGAAGCATACTTATCCACTTTGCCAAAAATTTGTCGCCTCACTCCCAGAGGGTTCAATAAATCTCGGAGGCTTTGTGAAAGTAATCATTGAAAAAAAACCACCTCCTCACTTCTTAGAAATCAGACAACCTGGGACATGCCACAAGACGGTATGATAAAAAAGTATAACTTTTCAAAGAAATTCGTTACAGAATTAAGCAACAAGAAGGAATGGGATCCAAATACCATTACCAGACTTGAAACGAATACCATTCAATGGTACACAGACGGCTCAAAAGCAATAGAAGGAGCTGGGATAGGAGTGTTCGGGCCAGGAGCCAAACACTCTGAAAGCTTGGGAATAACCCCAAGTATCTTTCAAGCAGGAATCCACGCCATAAGAAATTGCGCCCAGTTCCATATTGATAAAGGATGCAGAAGACAAAGGATTATCATAATGTCGGATAGTCAAGCAGCCATTAAAGCACTGAGCTCTTGTGTAATCAGTTCCAAAATGGTGTGGGAATGCCTAGACAAACTCAATGAACCTTATTATGGATTCCAGGACACACTGGAATAGAAGGAAATGAAATAGCAGATAAACTAGCAAAGATTGGGACGAAAATACCTTTCTGGGGGCTTGAATTCTTTTGCGGAATCAGCCCCAATGTAAAATTGGAAGAAATAGATGAAGCCGAGAAAAAGAGATCTGACCGTTGGAAAGATCTAGTAGGGCTCATACAATCAAAGGCTCTTCTGGGTGACTACAACCTGTTGATTTCAAATGAATGCATAAGTCAAAGTAAAACTGCGCTAAAAGTTTTAACAGGGATCCTAACGGGACATTGTCGCCTGAATGGGCACCTGAAAAAGCTCAAAATAGTGGAGGAAGAAGAATGCAGATATTGTGGAATGGAAGAAGAAACCGCCATCCACATACTTTTCAACTGCACAGCACTTCAGAATCCTAGAGTACAGCACCTGGGAGATTACTGGATAGAAGAGGAACATTTACCTAAGTTGAAGCCTGCAGACATTCTAAAATTCATCCGGGAAATGGGACAATAGATCTTTTGGGTCTAAGTGTATGTCACCCCAAAATACATACATACATACAACCATTGCTTAAGTCGGAATACTACATCCGGTTCGAAGTACCAGAGAAAAAAATTAGACATACTTATAATTGTGTTTCCATGAGATCAACAGCAAATTGCACAGGATTAACAGCATACCATATTTTGCAGAGGTGAAAAGATATTTAAAAAGTTTTTCTGTGAACTTTTTTTGAGTTTATTAACGACAACCTTGTATCGACGTCTCTCTTTCCATGTTCAAACTACGTTATAGTTAATACCGGCAAAGTTAATTTTCCTGTAAGTGCCTTAGAAGGGATAAAAACATGAAATTACCCCGTCTGCATTTCAATGCAGGCTTTACGAAGTTGACAACTTTAAAATTTTCCAAAAACAAACACTTGGCAAATGGCTAACTTGGTGCGGCAAATATTTCAATGTAAGTGTATACATTTACTGAAAGTAATTACAACTAGAGTTATTAATTTGTTTGAAAGGCCTTTTGGATTCAATTTTGAGTGCCACGAGGCAAAATTCGTATTGATGCAGTCGTTATAGCGAAATAGACATATATATTTTGAAAGGACGTAGTATTTGAATAGACAGGATAATGAATACAGTCTAAAAAGACGTTATTATTTTACTCCTCACAATCGAGAATATACGTGCCCAAAACTATGCAATGGAGGGATTTTTGAAAAATAATGGCAGCTGGCCACAAAATACTTAGATATTGGAAGTTCGAATATTCAAGCAAAATGCTACCTGACTGGTCTGAAGTCAGTTGCCCGCACTTGTTCAGCTTCTGTTGTCACAAACGAGTGTGTATGAGAGCTGCACATAGTTTTAGTCATTGCCAATTTCTCCGTGATTGAATTTTCTGCATCACGTGTAGTGTCATGGAATTAATGTCATCAATTGGACCAGAATCCTTCTGCAGCGTCGCAAAATTAACAATAAACATGGCCACAAGGAAGTGATTGGCACATAAATCTTTGGAATGGCGCGTAAACTCACTAGAAACGACAGGCGAAACAGTTCATTAGATGACATTTGCCAAGTGGCATTTTTTTGTGTTTTGGAAGCCGTTCTGATACCGGGAGCACTGCAGCCTATTGGTTTATTGTACTCTATCCCCACATTTAGTCCACCCATCCAGTTATCCCCGTACCTTCGAGTAGACGATATAGGTCCATTGGATGTGTGCCATATACTTCAGGTGGCACATTGGCTATTCCGAAGATTGTTTGTCTCCTTGAGTCCAGTGCCTCACAGATAGGATATGGGTTACGGTCTCGGTCTCCATGCCACAAAGTCTGCAGCTGAGGTCCCCGTTATATAACCCTATTTGATGCAGGTGATATTTTACCTGGGTATGACCCGTTAGATAACCTGTAATAATTCTTAGCTTATTCCTACTGATATTCAGTAGTTCTTCGGCCCGTTTTACATATGTGTCACCTATGAAGGTTTCACTGTGTACCTGCTTTGGAGTGCTCCTCCTCTGAAATCTATGTTGGCTTTGTACCCATTTTTGTATTTGCCCTCGAACTACCTTCTTTGTGGCCACAAGATCTGGTTCTGGAGCAACATATGCTGTTGCTGAACCTCTTCTCGCGAGTTCATCAGCTTGTTCATTTCCAGAAATACCGTTTTGTCCCGGCACCCACACTAATCTTACATTAATGTGGTCTGCTAGTTCATTTAGTTCTTTCTGGCATTCTCCTGCCAGTCTGGATGTTATCTTGCGGCTGTTTAACAGCAAGGGCTGTCTGGATGTCAGTTAGTATGTTTATCCTATGAGTGTCAGTCCTATGTTTGTTAATTCTGTCACATTCTAAGATAGCATAAATCTCTGCCTGAATTACACAGGTATGTTCTCCTAGTGAGAAGGAGCATCTTGTGTTTCTCATTTCACTATACACCCCTGCTCCTGTCCCTTCCCCAATCTGTGACCCGTCTGTGTACCAGGTCTCCTCGGGGAAACTTCAGTTTGCTTGGGTCTTGCCAGTCCTTTCTGTGAGGTATTTCTACCTCATATTTGGGACTGGGGATGTCAAAACGGCATATTTAATGAGCAAAGATAGAACTGTTCTTGGTAGGTATGTTAAAAGCATTGTCAGTAGTTTAACAAGCAAGCAAAGCTTATTTGAAGCATTGACAGGCGAAGTCATGAGCAGATTCTGTCACCTAGAAGAGAAAACTGCAGAGCCATGCCATCCATACATGAAATATTTAGTCTCGCGGCTTATTGGCTATATAAAAAGAATCATCCTGGAGAATGTACTCTTGATTCAGAGGACCACAGTACATATAACAAACATCGCAATGAAATAGAACAATAAGTTATATTATCAAATCTGGTAGATTGGATCATGAAATCTATTGAATTGTGAGTTGAACAAAAAATATATCCCGAAGGTACAACTTTATCAATTTTTGTATACCATTGATGTACAAACTTTTTTGATGGTGTTTTAGTGCCGAACTTATCTATCTAAATACAGTTTTGTGATTTTTCAAAAGATGAAAGCATTCTGACGAATGATTCCTATTACTGTAAAATAAGCAATTAATTTATAATCTAAAACACAGTTTTATGTCGGTACTGAAACTGACCTTTATTCGGAATTAGTTCAGTTCCGGTAATTACGTCTTTTTAAGACAAAATGTTCAATTCGTATTGCGCTCAACAAATTGAGTTTTATTCAAAAGTATGAATTAATTAGTACCTGGAATTTGATGCTAATTGGACATTTATTTCACTTTGAGATATTAAGAATGCGACTTTGATAAAATATCTTTGACGCTGTGATTGAAAAAAGGGATCTTTGTTTTTTGTGTTTTTTATTCAAAATGTAATAACAAAAATAACAAATAGTGAAAATAATGAGGGAAGAATTTCGAAAAATGCAGGACCGAAGAGTGAGTTTTTATCAAAAATAAATTTATAACAAATTTCACAACAGAATTTCACATTTAGCTATTAATCTACTGTCTCCATAAATGTTCAATTTCTTTTGTGGAATTTGTTATCAATTTTATAGAAGAATAAAGCTAAATGTCGAGCTCTAAATATAGGGAGGACCACAATAGATCTGTAAAGGTCGCAGTGGGATAGGACAAAGAGCCACTCCAATTCAAATCTAATTTAATGGTTGGAGCAATTAGTTTGTCAAAAATTTCACTCGAAGTTCGCTATTCCACTCGTGGACTTTGCTTACCCAATTGATTTGTTATTCAAGTTTTTTTATCATTATGACAGTGCGAATGCCTTACAAAGTAAATTTCATATTTGATAAAGGAAAATATGTTAGTTGATTACAAGATTTTTTGGGAGTTCTGCAGCAATGATTCCGCAAGAGGCTTCCAATCCCCCAAAGGGTGTTTGAGTCCCTCTCTTTGCTAATTCATCTGCTATTCCAGTTTGTCCTTCAAATACTATAGCATAGGCATGATTTAATCTCTTCAATTTTCTCATCTACCAATGCGAGACATGACAGTTCGTATTTTTATGTGAAACCAACCTATAGAGATTGGTAATACTCACAAAATGGAACAGGAAATAATTAAATGGAACAATTTGATTTGGTGAAATCTACATTATATTGAAATTGAAGTTGTGACTTCTCGCGCCACAACTTCAATTTTAATATAATGTAGAATTTAACAAATCAAAGATCTACATCAAGTAAAAGCCTCATCTATTCAATTTTTGGAGCAGAAAACTTATACTCTGGTTTATACTTGAACATCTCTTGTAGAACATGATGGTGTACTGTTATCCTACGTGTAACGAATACCATGTTTATACTAAAATTGTAGAACCGGCCCTCAGAATAATAGAAAGATACCACCCACGAGATATGGTACTACGATCGATGCGGCTTTTTCTAGATACATTGGAAATATAAGGTGTAGGTCATTGTTTACTAATAATAATGTTTATTTCCGTAAAAAATGTTTTACAAAGTGTAATACAAAAGGAAAATAAACATGATAAATCGCTGAAGCCTGAAGTTTGTATGCGATAATAAATTTAATCCTATCAATAATCATACATGTACTCGTACAATTCAAAACACAAATCAATTACAATTACAAATAATAAATAAATAAAAAATAACAAATATAGAATATTTACTTTCTTTGAATCTTATAATAATAACATAATAAGTGTCCAAAAGTTGGTATTTAATCAAAAATGAATAAGTTGACATATAAACCAATTCCCCCACTGAAGGACAATCCTTGAAAGTGGATATGAATTTTGTTTACTATTTATTACCATTATTATTAATTAAAATGAAGCCAATACTACTTAATGAAAATATTACCAGTGAAAGTTCATCACTATACACTCATAAGAAATCCAAGAAAAAAAAATAATAATATTTAATACATTAACGTAGATGATAACAATAATTTTTAAATCAAAACAACTAGAACACATAGTACACATTTGTAGCATCGACATATTGGTGAATTTGGATTCTAGGTATTTGATGAAGCCATTTTTCAAATCTGGATTTGGAATATATTAATGAATGAATTGCTGTTAATTCAGACGGAATAATATTATAGAATTTTGGGCTAAGGAATACAAAGGAGCGAATCAGAGTATTTTTCCGCGGTCGCGGTATTGTATAATTATATTTGTTTCTAGTTTCATAGTTATGATCAGATGTTTTAAGTTTACATTTTAACTTGTGTTGTCGAATAACTGTTAATAAGAAATATAATTGTCTTATGTCAAATGTTTGGGTTTCTAAGTGGAGTTGGTTAGAAGGGTAAGTACGTGGTTTTTTATATATTAATTTTAAAACTCTTTTCTGTATTTTCTCTAATTTTTAAATGTGTACTAATTTCAGTTACCATAAAATCTGTTAGTTAGTTATATTCAAAGTGATTTGAATAAATATTTTTCTCCACGACTAAATAATAACGCACACATTATTTTTACATATTTAGCTGCATAATGATATAAATTCTTCACACCAGTGAATAATAAAAAGAATTCACTCTCGTTAGCCAATCACATTCTATTATTATCAGAATTCACGCTGAAATGAATTAAAATGAATAAATCAAATTGTCTCTTTAAAACCTCAAATACCTAAGAACGCAAATCGCTTCTGACAGCGCGTCGTTTGAAACGTCAAAATAATTATAAAATTATAATTTTACGTATTATAAGAGAAAAAAATGGACAACAGTAGCGATAGTGAATATGAACGCCTCCCGGAATTAATTTCATTTATAAATGTAAGGGAACTGATTAAAAATATGAGTTACGTATATATATTTACTCTTTACATTTTTATGAATATGCTCTATAGCCTAGTGGTGGTTGACTATGGCGCGGACGATCGGGGTTCGATCCTCACTGGAAGTTTTTTATTTTTAGTCGTGGAGAAAGTATAGTCTTTTACTTGTGTAGAATGGCTATTATTCACTTGGATGATTCCAAAACTCACTCGGTGCGCTCCCTCGTTTTGGAAACTTCATCCGCGGGAATAATAGCCATCATTCTGCACTCGTTGAAGAATATACTATTCTCAGTTCTTAACGTGTGTCTATCATCTGAATGATTGTATTTACTATGTATTCCGTACTCTAACACGCAGATTGGAATGAAGAGGATGCCTTGTCGACTATTGATCTCTCATTATCATACCCAATTCTCCAATTATCGGGTCAAGAACAGGAACGTGACTCTAATACTCTAATAATACTTATATTATGGTTATGGAACAGTGATTGAAAAAATTGTAATGTACCCTAATAATTTTCGATTGAGCTATATAGAGGGTCAATATTTATTCAGAAGTTAGAGTCGAACAGTTGAAACAAATTATGGGTCTCTTGACTCACTCCAAATAAAAACGGATACATGAACTTAGATTCTCCATCACAAAGCTATCCAAAAATGACATCAAAATCGGAATACTTTCCAAGTACCCCTCTTTATGAATGATTATGAAATATATACAGGGTGGTCCTTGAGTAATTGCACATAGAAGTACATTACAATATTCACTTCAAAATATTGCGATTTGAGACAATTGGCCTTAATAAAATGTTGATATTAAGAGAGATACAGGGTGTTGAACATGAAATTTTAATTTTCATCTTTCACAATAACATTAACGCTTTTTGACGTGTATGCACAAAAATTTGAGGTTGGAGGTTTTTTGTTATGAGAAATAATGATTTTGTATATATTTTGATGTATTTGGTAGAGAGCGCCACATAGGCCACGTATGCGGCATAAATGTACGCAAAACTTTTTTGCCTTTCACATTAGCGCTACTTTTGTGAAAAATAATTAAAACCACATCCTCACAACAGAAAAGGGGAAAATCTGTTAGTATCCCCAAATCTTAACAGCTCTAGAGATAATCACATTTTAGTAATTAACCACATGATTAACTACATGATTATTATTTAATGAAATTACGTTCGAAAAATGTAGTTGTGTGTAGGGTATTCATTATTTTCAGTATTAAGATGAACAGTATTAGGGTATAATAGCATGAAAAAATATACGGTACTTTCAATATTTGGAAATAATTCATGCCGCATACGTGGCCTATGTGGCGCCCTCTACAAAATACATCGAAATAGATACAAAATTATGATTTCTTATATGAAAAAACCGCCAACCTTAAATGTTTGTGCATATACGTCAAAAATCGTTGAAGTTATTGCAAAAAACGAAAATTAAAATTTCCTGTTCAGTACCCTGTATCTCTCTTATTATCAACATTTTATTAAGGCTAGTTGGTTTAAAACTCCAATAATTTTCGGGTTGTTTCTGGCGATATTGTCAGGAAAATTCTCGGAGAAGACGTTCGAGGCCAGGGTACAGCGCACCAGGTGTTCAGGGGGTCGTTTCCCACGCAAAATTCTGATTAAGCGGCACAAAAACCCCTTATAACGATTTTCGGTCCACCTTTTTCGATTTTATTTGGAAAACCCTCGGAGACGATGTTCAAGCGCAGGTTCCGGTGCACCAGGTGGTGGAAGGGTCGTTTTCGACGTGAAATTGTGATTTCGCGTCTCAAAAAACACGCCTCCAATAATTTCCGGGCTGTTCTTGTCGATATTGTCAAGAAAGTTATCGGGGATGACGTCCAGGTCGAGGTTCGGGTGCACCAGGTGTCCGGGGGGGTTCGTCGATGCCATATTTGAATTCAGCCACCTGAAAAATCTCCGGGCGTCGTGTTTCCCTCCTTCCCCGCTAGAAATTCGGGAGAGCCCCACGGAGAAGACGTTCGAGGCCAGGGTACGGCGCACCAGGTGTTCAGAGGGACGTTTCCCACGCAAAATTCTGATTAAGCGGCCCCAAAAACCCTTTATAACGATTTTTGGTTCACCTTTTTCGATTTTGTTTGGAAAACCCTCGGAGACGATGTTCAAGCGCAGGTTGCGGTGCACCAGGTGGTGGGAATGTCGTTTTCGACGTGAAATCGTAATTTCGCGCCTCAAAAACACGTACATTTTTTACAAATAATTTTCCGAAGCGAATGCAAAAAACCGCATTCCGATCCGTCTTTAGGGAAAAAATTCCAAACTTTTTTGCTTTATCCGCTTGACTAGTCAGTCAGATTGTACTGTACTTCTATGTACAATTACCCAAGGACCATCCTGTATAAATGGTCAATATTTATTTAGAAGTTAGAGGCGAACAGTTGGAACAAATTATGGGTCTCTTGAATCCTTCCAAATAACCAACGGAGACAGGAACTCCATCACAAAGCTATCCTCTTCATAAATGAAATTATATTTAACGTAATAGACGAAAGCTGCAAAAACGTTTTTCCGGATTCAAAATTCCATTTCACTCGTCTTATTACTTTGAAATTCCCCCAGATGCTTAATAGAGCAGAAATCATAAGCTAATCTAATTTCTCTTCACGATAAATACGTTAATAGTCGGCTAATTTGATTTGGATGCCGAGAAGTGTAAAAAAAAGTACTCCCAACTTTTCTCATTTCAATATTTTCTTCACAAACTTTCCGCATTTGTCTTATTCAAATTAATCCCTGCCGTGCGTCCCCTCTATAATATTATGCAGATTTTTTTATTTTCCGTATTTTCAAATGATTTATGTTTGCCGGAGGCTCATTTACGAACTTATCTCGCCCTAATTATCACTACTTCCCTAGATAATAATAATTGTTTAAGTTTTTTTCGATGATTTACGATGTTTGCTTAATGGTATAGACTATATACACGCCTGGATGGATTTTTCTGGCGTTGGAAAATTAAAGTGTTCTTTCTTTTTTGTTTTTTTACTATACAGGGTGGTTCGAGAGTAATGGACCAAAGTAAAATGGAAGATTCTTGTCCTGAAAATATAACAATCTGACGTAACTTCCTTCAATACAATATTGATGATAAAAAAGATACAGGGTGGCAAAGTTGGAATGTTAAAAATGCTTTTCCTCATTAAATTGAGAGATTTTTGATATACAAACGTAAAACTTTAAAGATAGGGGTTTTAGGACCTGGGAAATCATGATATGTTATCCATTTTGATTTTTTTTAGAGGGCGCCACAAAAGCTATATAATTGGTATAACTATGCGATTAACTTATTTATCGTTAACGGTATCCCTCTATTCATTGGAAAATATTAAAGCTGCATTATTTTTGCGACAAAAAGTTATACCTATCATAAGTCTCAAAAGTTACTGGTTCTCGAGATATTCGCATTTTTAAATCTCCCTTCAGAATTTTCATTTCATTTATTAGCACAAAAATAATAATGATAGTAGGCGCTGATGTCAGAAAATTTATTATCAGCTACAATATAGCAAGAGCATTAATAAATTTGAAATAATTTTGCCATAAATTTCCTCAAGGATGTTGCTTTGAGGTAACAGCCCTACGCCTTCGGAGTCGGGTAGTTACTAAGCAATACGCTTTCGAAATATATGACAATATTATTGAAAATTATCAATGCTCTAGCTATATTATAGCTAATAATAAATTTGCTGACATCTGCGCCTACTAACATTATTATTTTTGTACTTATAAATGGAATGAAAATTATGTGGGGGCTAAAAATGCGAATATTTCGAAAACCAGTCAGTAGCTTCTGAGACTATGGATAGGTATACCTTTTTGTCGCAAAAATTATGCAGTTTTACTATTTTCCAATAAATAGAGGGATACCGATAACGATATAGTATATTTCCTAACTAGTGCGGAAAGTTCCACATTTCCGCACGCAATCAAGTGAGGAAAAGACACTTTCGGCACGAGTAAGGAACGCTATTTTTTCTACAAACGTGCGGAAGATGTAAAAATAAAGAAACAACAAATTGAAATTTTATTAATTTTTATTAAAGCATAAAGAGAAACTACAACATATTCTACTACTTATGATTAATATTTATAATAAATTGGCAATTTGATGCATTCTTTAAGTGGATCGCTGATCCTATTAGTTTGTTTTGTTCAATAAGATCGGTCGAGAGACTGGTTGTGACAAAATTGTTGCTGTAATAAGTAGCCCCATATGCATGTTCTTTGTCGGTGGATAATATTTTGATAGACATTTTTCCCCTCATTTCCGTTGATTCTTCTAAATACCCTTCAGCCAAGGCTGTCGATTTCCAACCTCCCTACCTTTTTCTGGTAATACCTTCTCCACTATCTGCCAATAACCTCTGAAAACTGTGGCTCGTATATAATTCCGGGTGGCGCGTTCCCCTAAATTTGGTATTATCAATATATAAATTACTGTGTGACAAATGTGTATAGTTTTTTTGATATTTTCACTTTTCCGCACTAGTACGGAAAAGTGGCACTTTCTAAACTAAGATGAGTGCGGAAAAGTGAACTTTTCCGCACGCAAGAAAAAATTAGTTAATTGCAAAGTTGTACCAATTATATAGCTTTTTTGGCGCCCTCTAGAAAATACATCGAAATGGATAACATAT
>CAJUYI010007157.1:0-12527 GCA_910591695.1 Galerucella pusilla
TTAAAATAAAAATTTTACACAGAATACAAAAATGTTTTCTTGACTTTAACTATTTTATTATGAAATGAATACGCGGAGTAAAAAATTGGGCTTTGGAAAATGTATTTAGTTTAAAATGGAATGGATTGGTCTCTTTCTGGTAGGCTACAAGACGTACCGAAGTGCAAAGGAAGCATTTAGGATGGCCGTAGACGGACCGCTTGTTGCAGTCGAGACCAGCGATCTGCAGCTCCCATACTAAATTTTAATCCGCAATACACGGACCGCTCGAGCAATTCCTGAGCGGTTGGGGCAGCTGCTCTGCGGTCTGCTGCTTAGAGCTACCGGACCCACCATACAAGGACCGCTACAAGCGGTTGCTGCTGTCGACCGCGCGCCACTCCCTTCCTCTCGGCAGGCATCGAAATCCATCTTGTAAATTATGAACTCGCATCGGTATCATTTTGCGGTCGAACACAACTGCTCCAAGCAGTCGTAGTCGACTGCATTGTGCGGTCGTGTTGCAGTCGTGTACGACCTCAACGCGACCGCTCTAGAGCAGTCGGTCCCGACTGCAGCATGCAGTCTATGGCCAGACTTAGAGCGGCCGTACACGGACCACATATTTGCAGTCGAGAAAACCACAAAAATGTGGTCACGTCAACTGCACCTTGTGGTTGAACCAGCGACATTTTTGTGGTCGACTTGCGGTCATATGAACCGCACGTGTAGTTGAAGCGACTGCAATCATATCACAGGGTGTTGATATATATCCTATATTTTGTGGTATCACTTGCCAGAATCCATATGAGAAAAAGTATTCCAGCTGAAGAGAGACTTGCAATTAGTTTAATGTGAGTAATTTGATTAATTAAATTATGGAATCAGTAGACTTCAAACGCGACGGCGCAACGCGGTTTCATACGACCACAAGAATGTGGTTCGTGTACGGCGGATGCAGCAGCGACCACTCGGCGGAGATCGACTGCAAGTAGACTGCAGATGCCCGTTTTGACTGCAGTGAACGCCCGTGTACGTATGGTACGGTGTTTCTTATGGGTAGCTTGAGTTCGCCGAAACGCGACGGCAATTCTGTGGTCGGGTCGACCGCAAAATGTGGCTCGTGTACGGAGGCTCTTACAGAACCATTTTGCAGCATTTTGAATTAAAAAACATGTTTTTAAATTATTTCCAGATAGCCGTTGAAGCTGTGGGAAATGTGAGAACTGTAGCCGCTTTAACTTTAGAAGATAAATTTCATAATATGTACATAGCAGAGCTTCTACCAAATTATAAATCTACTTTGACAAAAGTACATTGGAGAGCGACTGTATTCGGTCTGTCAAGAAGTTTGTTGTTCTTTGCTTACGCTACCGCTATGTATTACGGAGGTTTTCTTATAAGAGATGGTTTAGCTTATGAGCGAGTGTTTAAGTGAGTTACATGTTGAATTTTATGTATTATTAGATTGATAATATTTCATTTTAGAGTATCGCAAGCTCAAATAATGGGTACAGTATCTATAGCTAATTCGTTAGCATTTTCTCCGAATGTTGCAAAAGGTATTACAGCTGCAAGGAAGGTTAGAACTTTCCTTTCAAGGATTCCTTTGATTCGAGATAAATTGAATGCACAAAATATGGAAAAGGTAAATACTAATTAAAACTTTTTTTATTAAAAGTATAAATACATTTTTTTCAGGCAAACGGTAATTTCAATTTCAAGAATATAGAATTTAATTACCCAACAAGACCGAACGTACTAATTCTAAAAGGACTCGACTTGAATATCCTTCATGGAAAAACTGTTGCGTTGGTAGGGGAAAGTGGTTGCGGGAAATCTACAATTATACAAATGATCGAAAGATTTTATGATCCTGCTTCAGGAGATGTACAATTAGACGGGGTTAATCTTAGGGATGCTTCTCTAAATTCGTTGCGATCACATATGGGAATCGTAGCTCAAGAACCAAACTTATTCAACAAATCCATTGCTGATAATATAGCCTACGGGGATAATTCCAGGAATGTTCCAATGGATGAAATAATTCAAGCGGCGAAAAACGCGAACATCCACAATTTCATTGCTGGTCTGCCTCAAGTAAGTCACTATTCTGTATATTTTCTTCAAAACATACATTAAGTTTTTTCAATTTCTTTTTATAGGGCTACGATACGCAGCTCGGGGAAAAAGCTGTTCGATTATCAGGGGGTCAAAAGCAGAGAATTGCTATAGCAAGAGCTTTGGTCAGAAATCCAAAGGTATTACTATTGGATGAAGCGACATCTGCGCTCGATACGGAAAGTGAAAAGGTAAAAAAACGTTCTTCTTCTTTTTTAAAACAATACAAGTATCATTTTCTCTTCTTTGACATGAGTACAGTTTGTCAAATGTGGGAAAAGACTATACTGAAGTCTTTGATCTTTACTTTCATTCATACGGTTGGGTTGGGCTCAACAGCCCAGCAGGCACTTGAACTGAATCTTTGTACCATTACCCTTGTTATCTACCTTTTTTTTTGGGTGTGTGTGTTAACAAAAATCTTCTACAAGACGATACCGGTCTGTTGTTATGGCGACCGGTCATGTGTGTCGGATTCGACCCCTTTCATGGTCGCCTACCGACTAAAAAAACTTCCACACTCTTCACACGCAGGGTACTGGAACCGCCTTCGCATTACTTCAGCACGTTACGGTGGTCTTCTAACTAGTCGGGTTTTCTCTCTCTTCCTTTTCTTTTGTCTAATCACTTTGTATCCATTCTGCCATCCTTGTTATGACCTTACCAGACTTTCAATCATATTGGTTTGGTTGAAAGGTTTCCCTTCTGCTGTTTCAAATTCAGCTCTTGCTTCTGCCCACCTTTGGCAATGAAATAGGGTATGTTCGGCATCATCTAACAGTAAGCAATACAGGTCGTTTGCCTTCTTCTGTCTATCATACAAATACTTTTTAAAGCATCCGTGTCCCGATAAGGCTTGGGTGATAAAGTAGTCCACTTCACCGTAACCTCTTTCAACCCATGTTTTGATTTTTGGGATTAGCCTGCATGTCCAGCGCCCGTAAGTGCCATTTTGCCATCTGTCTTGCCATTCGGTAAGCAGATTTTCTCTTGCATTTGAACCCAGCGTTCCATTATATTTTTCGCACCTTTCCTTTGCCATTAAGTCTATGGGTGGGACACCAGATATTACTCCAACTGGTTCTGCAGATACAGTCCTGTAGGCAGAGCATACTCTGATTAGCATAAGTCTCTGTATTCTTGTTAGTTTTTGCCTCAGTTTTTGTCTGTTTGCTACTGCAGGATGCCAAACAGGTGCAGCATAGAGTAATTGCGAATGCACAACACTTGATAGTATACGGCGCTTTGAGGATGTAGCACCACCCATATTCGGAAGCAGTCTCGACAGCGCACTGACGGTCTTGTCAGCTTTTTTTATAGTCTTGCTTATATGCACAGAGAATGTCACTTTTGTGTCTAACCACACTCCCAGGTATTTAGCGGAGTTCTTTGGAAGAATAGGGACTCCTTTCACTGTGAATTGGATTGGCGATATTTTCCTCTTTTTCGTGAGGAGCACGGCCTCAGTCTTCTCCGGTGCCATTTCCAGTTTTCTGCTTTTAAGCCAGTTGTCAATTCTCTGTAGGGATATGTTCCCATTATCCATTAGAATTTCCTCATGTTTGGCTGTAACGACAAGCGCTACATCATCCGCAAACCCTATTAATTCGGTTCCTTTGGGTAACTTCATTTCGAGGAGGTCATTGTATAGCACATTCCACAAGGTTGGTCCCAGTACTGACCCCTGCGGAACGCCCCTATTTACCATCCTTGCTCTCTGCTCACCGTCAGCTTCCAGAATTATTTGTCTTCCACTTAGGTACGATGCTATGATGCTGATTAAGGCTTCGTTGATTTTTCTACGTCTTAGTTCGTCTAGAATTATCTGCCAGGATGCGCTATTAAATGCGTTTCTTACATCTACGAGGCGTAGCCATATTTAAAAACATACGTCTACGTTTGACAAGCTGTAGGTACCTACTTCTGATATGGATGGGATGGAAAAGAGAAAGAAAAACAATTGGTGGCTTAATATTGAAATGTTGTTTGTTATTAGGTTGTTCAAGAAGCCCTGGATAAAGCTAAACAAGGAAGGACCTGTGTAACGATTGCACATAGATTAACAACAATTCAAGATGCTGATCTCATATGCGTTATGCAAAATGGTGTAATAGCGGAATCGGGTACACACGAAGAATTAATAAAGAAAAATGGATTGTATTATAAATTATATACTCAGAAAAAATAGGGAGATTTTTTTTATGGCTGGTGTCCAATTTTTCAGTTGTACCTACTATAAATAGTTTAGAGAAATTAAATTATGAATAAATATTTTCTTAATAAAATTGATCTTTTATTTATCAGTCAGTTAAAAGAAGAAGAAGAAGACTATGATAACTTGACAACAGCGTATACAAATTCTAATTGCACATTTTAATGTCTGTCGGGGCATGTAGCACGAGAGATATAGTTTGGCAAGTTTATCTGAAACTACGGGGCATCGTTAAAAGGCGAAAAAAAACATGACGCATATCTGTCATAAACGTACAAATGGCGTACGGTACCCATTTTACCAAGTAAAATTGAAAATACAAAGGTCACTGACAATACCAACGCCACTGGATAAATCGATATCAGTCAATTGAGGAAGTGAGAGGGAAGAACACACGCACGCGCTTGCCAATAAGAAGTCAGCTGGTCAGGCCTTTCGATAAAAATCACCAATTATGTAATTCGAAGGGTTTGGTAATTATGGTTTTCGTACAACGCTGCCAGAGCTTGAAGAAGCCCCTAACAAATTTGGGAAAGTGCTCATCTTTTAATTTCCATAAATTTAAAAAACAATGTTAATAGAAAAAATCCAAGGGAACAAGCACATTAAAGAATTAACGCTTAATCATATTGTTAATAATAACAAGTCACTTTTCTAATTATTATCACTACATACTTAGCACTTTAGCTTTTTTATAGTTAAACGTGGCAATACTCATAAAGATAAACTTGCCAAAGTATAGTTGTTTCTTCTTGAAAAATGAAAAATATATTTCAAAAAGTATGTAAGGCTTTGTAATAGTATTAAATCTAGTATCTTCCATAACATGCCATTGCTACCATCACACACACATAACCATAACTATTGGCCACACGTTTTACTAAATACGGCAACTGTACAGAAAACTGTAATTAACTTTATATAATTTGACTATATGAGAAATTAAATTGTATTCTAAGTAGTTTACGATAAACGGAGCAAAAGAACCATTATTAACTTTTCATATATCAGTGAAACTACCTCTTACAGCTTCAAATAATTACCAAATATGTTTTATTTAAACCCTACATACGACAATAAATTTTCAATATCTTGTGTTAACCTACAAAATGTGAAAGCGTTACGCTACTGATTTGAAGTCGAATGTCAATTTCACAATATGGCGCATAAGATTGCAACTTCAAGTGGCTTCTTCTCAAGTGAAACGCAGTCTATATCACTAGAATTCATTATATTTCAATATAGAGATTATTTTGATTGGTTACCCAGCAATTATCTGTCAATTTTATTATTGTCTACAGTAGATCAATATTAAATTATTAATTTGATAATTATCTGACCAACAAATGCGATATCTTTTCAGATAAAAACAAATATACGTATATAAAAAAATGCAGTTGCAATTAAGTTCTATCAACTAGTGTGATTGGTCTTAAATTAATTATTAAGTATTTGGTGGAAAGAGATAAGTAATTATATTATTTTCAACTTAAGAAATACCATCACAGAAGTAAGTTTTTTATAAAGCATAACAAATTTTTTATTTGAATTTACTGTTTGGACCTTTACTAACCTTACCAACTATTTCTATTTTTAAATTTAAAAATAATTTAGAATTTTCATAAATATATTTTTATTAAAGTGTAATTATTTAGAATCAGTTAATAACATTTGAAAAACTAATAAAAAAATTTTAATAAAAAAAGTTATTTAAAATATTTTTTTTAGTTTATCAAGATTGTTACAATTTGATTTACGTAAATTGGCCGTAGGTATTTTATAAAAAATTTATATTTTATCTAATTTATCTGTTGTCAATTTCATAAACTTTTACTTCTCATCTTTCAGAAATGGCAAATAAAAAGTACAAAAATGGCAAAAAACAAAATTCGTAAGTATTTTTAGGAGATAACTTCTGCGGCAGAGCTAGACAATTATAGATAGCTTCGTTGCTTATATTAACTTAATTAATAAAATATCAGATTCACAAAACAAGACAATTCTACCAGGCACGTATCCAGGATTTGGTTTTGGGGGGGACCAATAAGGAATATATGGGAAAATAAATAAAAATAATAAATATCACAAAACAGGGAGCATAAAGTAGATACATTTATATATTGGAAAACCCAAACAAAAATAGAAAAATACATTTATCTATATATTGATTATTGAGATAAACAAAACATCATATGCATAGATATAATGTATGCAGTGGCGACTCGTGGAAAAATTTGAAGGTGTTTTGTAATTTTTGAAAAAAGCATATACCTTGTAAGGGGGTGATCCCCCATCGATTGTTTCGTCCTTTCTTTGCCTTCCGTGTTGAAATATTAAATTTCTGGAACGATTTTTAGTTGCCACACAAAAAAATATGAGTCAGGAACCAAGCACTACTTCGCTTTGTTTCTGTATGTTCAACCAATAATATCTAATCTAATTGAGCCGTAATATTTGTTAATTACATGTAATTATGAAGACGGCTTTTAAAATTTTCGTGTTTTTTTACTTTCAAACTCAAATACTCTAGATCCGTGACAACTATTCCCCTCCAAGCTTTATCGCCAGAAAAAGTAAGCTTGGTAAACAATATAAAGCATTTTTTTGTTACATCCACAAATCCATTCTACGACGTTAATCCTTGAACCAGAAATTCGCGACGAAATTAAATAAATCCAAGTGTATCGTATGCAAAGCTGCGCTGCAGTAAATGCAGCGAACTAACCTCTTAAAATCACGATCCAAATAACTAGGGGCATCAACCAAATTCGACTTTGCACAATTATGCTTTGTATATTTTTTTGTTTCCCTACGTCCTCACGTTTAAGTTCACATAACGAAAATTTTATTAGAAATATGAAAGCTCCGCAACATGTAGGTAGCCAAGCGGTCCAAGCGGATTTTGGTTCACGTACTACTCTATAAGCTTCGTCAGTACTGAACTGGCAGACCGCCGAAACCGGCGAGCGTTGTATCAACAATGGAACGGCACGCGACTACCGAAGCAGAGAGACAATGTCAGTCATAGAAGGATAGAAAAGCGAGAGATGGATTTTTATCCGATATTTTAGTGGTAGCAACCGAATTTCATTAAGGAATTGTACGGTCAGAAGTAATTTGAGGATTCTGAGATTTTTATATAGTATTCATAAAGCTTCAAATTAGACTTCTTATTAATTAGTTTTTCCATTTAATCCATACTTAATTGTTTACAAGGGCTCAAACTTTGCTTAATATGTGTAATTACCTCATGATTCGTATTTTTTTCAACAAAATTTGGTTAGCATTTCAAAGTTTTTATTCGATGAGAATTCTATGTTCAACATTAATCTACATGATATATTTTTTTCTTAATTTTCAATACATCCATTACCTCAAAATTCTTTGCCAAAAATACTTCGATATTTTGTCAAATCGCTGCCGATAGATTCCCCTTTTGTGCAACGCTTGGTTTATCATCAAATTCATCGGGGCAACTGTCACATAACGTCATATGAACCCTATATCTGCTGAAAGCGAGTTAATAAAATTATAAAACATTGATATAAACAAAAATGTAACAAATCGTCAAAAGTGGTTATCTCTTGAACTGCTCATTTGATCTTATTAATTTTTTGTCAATTGTAGCTCCAATATTTAGTAAACATTCTGTGGTGGAAAATATACAAATGTGAAGAATTTAAAATACCGTCTAGAATGCAAGATGTATCAACTGGTGTAAAAATTTAGCACCATGCTTCAGGAACTTTCTAGTTTTTTATCACTTTCATTATTAAAACATTCGACAAAAGGCAATTCTCGTTCTCAAGGACACCACATTTCAAATAAACAATTTAATGTTTTTTTAACCGAATTGTACAAAAAAAATATGCATATCTTACATACAGGGTGTACAGTAAATTTTGCAGTGGCATTTTTAATTAACACATTTGGTTTTCTACAAACACACATGCTACTCGAGATAGTCCAGTCAAACTAAGTTAATTTTCAAAATATTTTTGGTTTGTAATAATAATCAATTCAATTATTTAATTATTGCAGCATTATTAAATAAAAATTCTAACATTAATTATTTGTTTGATTTAATTTAGTTGGTATATTTATCAAAGTCGAATTAATCCTTTTAAGGTAATATTCAAACAATGCAGAACATGATATTATATAATATTGAATTAAAGTATGTTATCTACGGTATTTACGTATGTTTTATTAGATGTTGGGTATACCTATATATTACAAAGAATTTGTTAAAGTTCTCTCATTTGTTAAATTTTTTCGATTTTTTAAATACACGTAAAAATGACCAAGATTCTGTCTGACGTTGGAGAAGATGAACAGCTGTTGGGGTAAGAATACCAATCAGAAATATCTTATAATTTCAGAGGTAGTTGGACAAAAATATATTGAAGTATTATTACAGTTTCCTTTAAAAAAGCGCGTTGGTGAAGATGTTGATACTATCACAACTTTCACACTACCGTTACTGGAAGACATGTATTGATTGTGATTTTGGTGTTAAATATCTTGTAGATATACCTACCCCGTTTGAATTTCAAGTGTAATTTAATATCCGTCGGTGCCTATAGCCCGGGAAGTAGTTGTTGCTTCGTAGTTGAACGATCACTGTCTTTAAAAAATATTATTCAAAACTTATAAAGCGTTAGAATAATATATTTGCAAACGTTTAAAAAATGTTTAAAAAAATTGTTTATGACCTTTTGTTATGTTATAATAAGGCACAACTTGCCTGTGTTATATTTGGAAAAAATAAGTACCTGTGATAATAACGCTGATATTGTTAAAACTGATAATAATTCTAGTAGTAGTAGTAGGTGAGCGTAATTTTTGAAAAAAGTGCTAGCAGTAAACAAGATGGATGCTTGAACACGTCAGGTATGTTTTAATATCGACGAATTACAAAAGAAAGATAAAAAGAAGCAATTGGGGAACATTTAAAATTGAATATCAGGAATACAATACAAACAGATTTGAGTGATTTGTGTGTTATCGAGTATTCTTGTGTTCTTTTGTGAATGTACTGTATTTTATTGAATGAGTCAGTGTGTTATTATGTTCAATTGTTTGAAAGAGCTCGTCTGGTCCATCTATATAATAGTATATTATTAAACGAGCAATTTATGATAGCCATAATTCACGATGGGTGACGTTTGCGTCACGAGCCGCAGGTGAGGGGCGCAAGTCACCCAAGTGAATTATGGCCATAAATTGCGAGTAGAATACTATACTTTGTCCACGACACTCAATTTATTTATTACTAACCTCAAAATGTTGTGGCAGCTACTTCAAATAATTTGACATATATAGAGATGGGCGATACTGTAGAAAGTATCAACACAACGTACCGTTATAAATATATTGTTTTAAAATACTTAATATTAGAAAATATCGTTATGAAAAGTATCAATACTAAAAATTACAATATTTTATAGATACGATATATGTCAGAAACAAATTTCCTGAACAAAATGCACAGATTTAATAGTTTTTTCCATATTGTTCCCCCATCTCTAGTCGTGAATTATGAACCATAATACACTAAAGTGTATTATGAACCATAATTCACGACAGTTGATATATACCTTATATATACCTTTAGTTAGGAGGTAAAATATTGACTTATTATTAGGTGGTCGTGGACAAAATATCATTGATCGCGCGAAATAGGCTCTTTATTCTACTGGTTGGCTTTACTTACGCTTGCGCTCGCAGTTTTTTTATCATTATGACAATGCGAAAGCCTTGCAAAATATATTATAAATTTTATTTGATCTAATAATGTCCAGTTGTGTGAATATATCGATATTTTTGTGTAATTTAATAATTTAATTGTCAGAGTTTTGGATATCTATCTATAAGTATCTGTTAATATTTTTTTTTACAGAAAAATAAGCAGAAATGAAAAAGAAAATATAATACAGCCCGTGTCCTTCTTTGGAATGGTGAGTACAATTTTTTAATAAAGTAATAATTCACTTTACATTAAAAATAAGTTTTCCATAAACTATATAGTCAAAAGCGCTCTTATCGTGCGGGTTTAAAGGTCACTAATCATATGTATCAAATCGTAAGACACAGAGGTTACCAAAATGTGATATTACAAATATACCTGGAGAAAATAATGATGGTTGATGTTTCCTGCACACTGGTTGACGAATTTCCACTTTTCATTCATTCTCGAAATAATCTATCAGATTAAGTACCATTTTTTTTGCTTGAGGATGCAAAATACCGAAAAATTGCTTTTTATTATTCATACTGTCACTTTGAATTGTCAAAGTCACAAAACTGGCATTTAAATAAAAATTTCGCTGGTGAAAGACTTTTTAGAATCGCTGGAAACTAAATATCCTTTTTTCTCCCGTCGAAATTGCATAAGTCTGTCTTATTCAACTTGGAAGTTATGATTAAACGCAATAAAAGAAAACAAAAACGGTGAGTATGTCTTTGTTGATTCGTCTGATCCGCATGATAAGACTGCATTTGACTATAGTACAATAGAGTACACGCATATTTCATATTTTGCTTGTATATTAATTTATATTAGTAAATATGATATAAAAAATTACTAATAATAGGAAATAAACCAGTTTCCATTGGAAATTACTCTCAAATTTTAAAATAAAATTCAAATTTCAATGCACTTTCCGACCACAACCCGAGGATTTCCGAACGCTACCGATGATACGTGTGATGTCATATCTCTTGTGTTTACTTATGTCAATATGGCCGGTATTGCATTAGGTTATGTGTAGTTGTGTGTTTATATTGTATTTTAATCAACTATTACTTGCTTCATCGACGTAAAAAGATCATTTATATGTTTGTTTGAGACCATTACGTGTTTGTGTGTGCATTTTTTTATTTACCATTGATATTATCTGTATTTCCAGTTAATAATTTTCCAAAAATATCCCCCCCGAGTAACAATTCGATTTCATGTGGAGCATCATTGACACTGACATCAGTTATTATTATATTTCTGCTTTTCAAATAATCTATACAAGAACAATCATGAAGCCGCGGTATTTGATTACAAATCTTATTTTGATCTGTGACCTTCAAGTTGCATTTGTAAGAACTGTGCAGATTTTTTATTGTAATGTGCTTGTGGTGATGACTGTTGACCACCAAATACTCCTTGAACAATTATTTCTTCATCTATTTTATTTAATTTCATGTCTTTGATGCACGAAATGAACGTTGTGAGCCGGAATCCAACAATTGTCCCCAAAAACCCCAAAAATCTCTGATATTTTCGTCTGCTCTCAACAATCTGTCGCCTTTGTCTTCTAATTGCCTGGAAATGGCTAGCAGATCTTGTTTATTTGCTGCCTTATCTTGAAATACCATGTCTAACTCTCTGCATATCTTGGAGAAGTGGTTTCTTATCAATTGCCTTTCTTTTTTGATATTTTCCATTTCTAGCTCAATGTGTCCTGTCACGGTCGCCAAAATGTTATAATTAAGCTTAGGAAATGGATAAAATAACGTAGAAAGTTTTATGAATCCTTTAATTATATTTTAACAATCAAACTGACATTGACAATTAACATCTCACTGTGATAAATACAGATAAAAATACATGAAATAAAATCCCTTGAATATTAATATTTCCAACAAGGTACCTGCATTAAAATGGTCTTCACAAACAAAAGTAATGCCCTTCTCTTAAGTGTATTTTTGCTTGCGCCACCAAGTAAAGTAACAAATATTTTGTCTGGAGTTTTAATAGACGTCGATTTACACACTGGAACAATGCAATACTTGGAATACAAAGTTTTTTTTTCGGCTTTATCCACTTTTAAAGCTTTCAGAAACAAATTAGGTCTCAAGAACTCAGAGCGTGATACACGAATAAGAACGTAAACAAATGACGTCACACCATGGGGCAGCCATCTTTATGACGTAAAGCGCGTTTTGGAGGACTTTCAAATTTTATGATTTTTAAAGTAGTTTTAAAAGTAAAGTTTATATTTTTTTGAAAAAATAGGCATGCAAGGTGTTAGTAGACCTGATAAAGCGTCAATTTCCACTAATAGCAAAATTTATGCTTGTACCCTATTACGACAAAACCGAAAGATATATAACATTTTTTCAGTTTAGATATGCATCTAGAAGAGACAAATTCTTGATGTCCATTGGTCTAATTTCATCTGGAATTACTGGTATCTTACAACCGATGAATACAGTTCTA